>JARQZK010005600.1:0-10286 GCA_030704885.1 Cynegetis impunctata | reverse complement strand
CATTAATCGCTACATTAATAAACGAGTTTTTTACACGATTTTTCCGTCGACCTCATCATGAATTGAGAAAAAAATTCTTGATTGAAATAAATTTTTATTTTGCATGAAAAGATACACTTGATACAATATAAATTTCTATGTTCTTTTTCGATATATTTATATTTATAGATAGATAATTTTTTCCATGGTAACATACAAAATTCAGTATTTTCACATGTCAAAAAAGATAAAGTAAATTACATATTTCAAAATTTCAACACAATTAAGTTTACATATCCCCAAAAACATTAAAATAAAACATGTAAAATTTAAAAAGGGTTAAAAAGCCCCTCCAAGTATTCCTGAACTGAATAAAAACTTTCCCCCAAACATTTTTAACTTTGTTTTGAATTCTTTTATTGGAATCTCTCTCATATCAAAAGGTACCCTTTTTAAAAACCCTTTATGGCCAGATACCCGGGGCCCCCATCCCGACACCTCCTAAACCCGTTTGATACCTCCCAACAACATTTTTTCCCCGATATCTCGTCTCATGGCGTTTTAACATTTCGATACGTCTTATATATTTTCCATATTCTTCCTCACAAACATAGATTCTCCAAAATATACACACAGGGAAATGTCAACACACCAAGGCGTTTAAATGCCGATCTGCACCCAGTCTCGATACCCCAAGCCAGAAACAATTTTAAGGGCCCCTTTTCGCTGCACCCCAAAAAACCCCGATGGAACAATTTGAGAAATTCTTTAGATAAAAATATTAGACATGTGACATTCTGAATAGTTAACATTACCTAAAATACCCGAAAAAGGAATATGTGGAACTGGTGGAAGCTGAAGTGTTATTTATTTTTCGAACGATTATTGCAAAAAAATTTTTTCCGCATTTTTCTACTTTATTTTGTATAGAGTTAAATTTTTCGTTTTTGAATTATAAATTTCCCTTTTCTCTGTGGGAAAAACAGCAAAAGACACAGAATAATTCAACTATTTTCCCCCTGCCCGAATACTTCTGTGTTTGGTTTTTCCCATGACAATCATACATTAAAATGGGAGAAATTGCACATTAAAATGGGCCCTTAATGATCAAAATTTTGTGTACGTTAAAAAATAAGCTTTTTTTTTAGAGGTCGACGGAAATATTTTATTTTTACATGAGGATAAAATGATATTTTTATATAGGGAAAATTTTATATAGCACAAAAAAATTTTTCGCTACTGAGTATTTTTTTTTTAGGTGTATAATATTATTCTTTAAATAAGTAGTAGTATAAGTCAAATTTTTTTTTGCAAGTAAAATTGTTATTAAATTCAACTTATACCACTTATTTAGTGTATATCAGGTGAAAAATATCATCATCCCCCCTTTTGGGGAAAAAAAATACTAGAATATTGAAATTTTAAAAATTTAAATTTTTAAAAAATTTTTATAATTATGTTTTTTTTAAATTTAATTTTAAAAAAATTTTGGGGGTAATACACTTTTTTTTCTTTCTTTTAAAATTTTTGGCAGAAAACTATTTTTTTGTCAAAAGTCTATCGGGGGGGGGGGGGGGGAATTCCCCCCCCCTTAAACCCCCCCCCTTATCGACGCCCTTGGTTTTATATATTTTAAATCAAAAATCAGTAATTTTTCTTGTTCACTTTTTGGGCCCTTTTTAGGGCACCCTAACTAAAGTCATTCTTTTTTTTAAAAAAGTTACATGACTTTTGTTAGAGTAGACCCGTGATTTAAATTTTTAAGTCCGGATTTTACTTTTTATATATATATATAAAATTTTTATATATATATATATATATATAAAATATATATATATTTTTATATATATATATATATATATATATATATATATACATATATATATATATAAAATATATATATATATATATATATATTATATATTAAAAATCTTTTATCGCCCCGTACTTTAATTTAAATATATTACCTTACCTTACCTGCTATCCTAATATATATATATATATATATATATTATATATATATATATATATATAAAAAAATTATATTATATATGTGTATATATATAAAATATATATATATTATATATGGAACCACTTTCAAGGTTATTTTAAAAATATAAATTATTGCCCCCAAAACTAACATAACTGCTATAAAAAAAAAAAATTTTAATTGAATCACATATTTTAGATAAATTTTATTGATATTATTATACATTCAAACTAAAAAAATTTTGATAAATTTCTGAAAGTACAAAACTTAACCATAATTACTATAAAAAAATTTTTTTAAAATTTTAATTTAATCTACAAAAAATACTATATTGTGTTATCCATACATTCATTAAAAAATTTTAGTACTCAACTCTCCCTTTTTTTTTAAAACAATAATCAGTTCTGATAGAGGATGACAATTTTGATTAAAAAAATATATCACATTATATGAGCTCAAAGAAGTTCATATTCGATTTTCCAGCTTTAAAGGGGGTTTCCCCGTTTTCATGAAACCTAACAAAAAAAATTGCGAAACGCTGAAGCTTTTAAAAAACAAAAAAATTTTAATAATACTGAAATTTTTATTTTTAAAAACGTAAATTATAACAAGGTTAGCGTATCATCAAATATGTATTAGAAAAAAAAAAAAATTTTTTTTATCTACTTGCACCAAAAAGAGCAGCCAACGCAAATCAAAAAAAACAAAATAATAATAGGACATTTCTTAGAACCTCAATAATCTGAATCAAGAACAGTTTAAACTCCCCAAAAATTAAGGACAAGCCTTTTTTTAAAGGGGAAAAATTTTTTTAAAAATTTTTGATCGATTTATTTTTAATTTAAACCCCGTGAAAGGTGAGGGGCCCTTTTTAAAAATAAAACCCAAAATTTTAAATTTCAAATTTAAAATGAGATCCAAAACTGAAAAAATTTTAAATAAACTTAAAAATTTTGAGTACAATTGAGATAGTATACATCATTTCTAAATTTAAAAAATACTTTGGGGGATGGCGTTTTTTTCCCCCGTTTCTCTTGTTCTAATCTTTTTTTCGGATTTTAGGCCGTTAACCTTTCACTTAAAAAAAAATACAAAAATGATAACTCCTCATTATTATCACTTTTTTTTTTTAATAAAATTTTACAAGGCAACGCAAAATCTTTTTTTTCGTTTTTTTCCCCAAATTTTTGTAACCTTTTTAGTCATTGGTAAGAGGTCCTTTTCCTTTCAGGAAAAAGGTTGGAAAAAACTTATGTAAGACAAAAAGCTTTTAAATTTAATTTTGAATTTTTTAAAGCTAGTTGATTTTGGTAAACGCCCCTTGTTTCCCCAAAAAAAAAAAATATAATTAATTTAAAGGGGAAAAATTTTTAAATTATCTAGATCATTGTTTAACAATCGAAATTTACTTTTTTTAGAAAATTTTCCAAAAAATTTTATCATTGTATTTTCCCTTTTTTTATTTCACAAAAAAATTTTTTTTTTCGGAAAAAATTTAAACACGCCACGTTTAATTTGTACACTCTTTTAGTTTTTCCCCAAGAAGTCTAGAAATATAAAACTAAAAAAATATTTTTTCTTTTTGGGCCCCACTAGATGTATTCGAAAAAAACAATTTTAACTATCGATAGTCAATAAATAGGTATTTGTACCTATTTTTTATTATAGTTTTTTGTTTTTAAAATTTTACCCACCAACGAATATTTGAAGACAAAAATTATAACACATTATTTAACAAAATTCATAGAATATATTAAAGTTACGAATGATAAAAAAATTTAAAAACAAAAAAAAACATAGTTTTTGAGGGCGACATAGAGTACATTCTAGTTATATGGGGGAAAAATTTTTCCAAAGGGGGCCCCCCCAAAAACTATTTTTAGTTTTCTGATCAATAATAAAATTTATATATTTTCCCCCCTTTTTTCCGCGAAAAAATCCAGGAGCAAAACCAAGCAGTTAGGTAAAAAAAAAATTTTTCTGAATGTGGTTCCAGAAGGGGGGGGAAAATGCATGTTGCCAGCGGAGGAAGGGGGGCGGGGAAAAGGGAGAATGGAGTGGAAAAAAATGCCCCCGAAAACCGGCCATAGCTTGGAAACCCCGCCCGTCTTTAAAAAGGGTTTTGAATTAGGGGGTCAAATTGTTCAGACTTAGTCCGAAATAATTTGGGGCCCATTTAAAAATTCTCAAAAAAAAGCTTCAAATTCCCTAACCCCGGGGGGAAAAATTTAAAAAACTCGGCAAAAAATGGGCCCCATTTTCGGGCCCCAACTTTACCCCCCTTTCCCCCCCATCTGACTGCACCACTTTCCCGAATGGTAACAATCATTTTTGAGCACTTCAACACCTGATGAACTATTTTTTTAGGGGCTATTAGTACCTATAAATAAATTTTTATGTGAAGTGAAGTAAAAAAATATCTCCGCATATATTACAAAAAATTTAATAATATAAGTTATTTACTATTCCGAAATTTAATTTCTTTATATATCACAAAAAAATTTTAGATACCTCATTTGATCCCAAAAGAAATATTATAAAAATTTTGCCTTTAAACAACATCCCTTATTGGCCTCTCAACGCCCCTTTCACGATACAGATTATTTCTAATCGAATTTAAATATTCAGTTTGATATAAGGGGAAATTGGTTTTTGTACAAATTTTTAAAATATTATTTTTATTTCCCAAAAAAAACTAAGACAGATTTAAAAAACCCTTTTTTAAAATTTTTTTTAAATCGTTTTGAAAATTCATATTATAATGTTCATTTTTGGGAAAAAAAAATGTTCTAACCCTCAAATTTCGATTATTATAATCGATTGTAATGTTAGAAAAAATTTTAAAAAAATAAAAAATTCGTCTTAAAAAAAAATTTTTTTATATTATAAAATTATTTTATCATTATTCTATTGTTTAAAAACCCAATTTTAAAACCCCTTCTAATTATTTAGTTAATGAAATTTAACTAATTTTTGGGGCCTTTTTTTTTATAAAAAATGAACATTTATAGTTGTAGTTTCTTCCAAAAATGAACATTTCAAAAATGAAGGAAAAAAATTACGTTCGTCGAAAACCCAAAATCTACAAAAAAAAACCATATTCGAATTCACTGGACCACTTGTTTTTAAATAAAAAAAAAGATATATAAAAAATAAGGACCCCAAGGTATGGGGCAGGTAATAGGAAAAAACGAAAAAAAGACACGGCAAACTTTTATGAAAATTTTTTTAGTCTTATTCAGTGAAAATTTCCCTAGGGTTTAAAAAATTTTTTTTCTTTTTTTAGGATAAAACGGGACTTATGACTACAGTTCCGCCTCGGGTAAGATTCCTGGAAAAAAAAAAAGTTTCACTGTAACAAAAATAGTTCAAAATACGACGGGGAAAAATGAGCCAGGACAATTATTGTCGTTTTTTTTTAGACAAAGAGCAAAAAAATTTTAAAATTTTTAACCATTTTTTTCATAATCTGTTTACTATAGTCTGTCCAGCGAGAGTTGACTTGCATGTCAAAAGTCATGCGCACCCTAACGAAATCAATGCTGCCTACCCCCAAAAAAAAAAAATTTTGAAACTGTCAAAAATTCATATATGTCTAAAGTAATTTTCTGAAAAAATAGTTATATGGTGAAAATCAAAATTTTTTTTTGACAAATATTCTGTCCTTAACATATCAAATCGTATGTAAAATCTCAAAATAATTAACATTCCGATAATGAATATAAGTTGAATGGTTGTTAAGTTGACAGAAAAACCTGGTTCTCGAAGATTTTGTAAGAAAAGTTCGGGTTTACGATCGATGAAAAAATGGATTCCAGTATAGTAGTACTTTCATCGTAAAATAGAATAGATTTGAGTGAAAACTTCTTGTAGGGAAAAAATAGTTATTTTGAATTTCCCGCTAAAAATGCCCGCCATATCAAACATGCAAAAAAAATCTTTAATTTTTTTTGGGAAAAAATTTTTGTGAGCTAATTTTTGATTTAAGATTATTCATTACGTCTGGCAACACTGTTCCCGATCGACGTCCCTATACAATTGATGACGTGCACGCCAACTCTCCCCTGGATAGACTATAGACAAGTATTTTTTGTCGAAATAAACAAAAAAACCCAATCTTTAGCGAAAAAACGACAAAGAAATTAATTTTCAAAGTTTTTGGGAAAAAGGGCGCTGAACATCTCGGCAATCTTTATACTAACACGGGGACAAATAAAAAACCCAAATTTTTTAAACCCCCCTTTTTAAACATATTGCCCGGGGGTCGGAGGAGTTGATATTTGTCCCTAGTTTTTGAAACAGAATAGTAACATTGATACAGTGAGAAAATTTTTAAAAATTTTTTAAAATATGGGACATTTTATTTTTTCCCTTTGTCAGAAAATTTTATACCTGATGAAAAAATTTTTTTCATTGCGGAAAAAAAAAGATTTTAAATGTCAACTTTCTAAATTTCTGACAGGTGTTTCAGTGGAGAACAAAAATAGGGGAAAAATTTTATCAAGCGTAAACTACTTTTTATTTTTTAAAAAAAAATTTTTTGAAAAAAGTTTTTTATATTTGAAAACAATATTTAATTTGAAAATTTGCCCGCCAAACTACCAATAAATTTTGATAAATCCATTTGTTCATGGTTCTAGCCACATAAAGAGTACTTACTAGTATCTCATATACACCTTATGCGCATCCCTCATATTACTATAGTGATATTTCAATGTGAAATTTAGTCCAATTTATTTATGAAACTAGTATATCGATGTTTTTTGAAAATGGTTTAAATTTTGACTAGATTTTTGGTGCAAATTAACGTCAAGAAATAATTATATCTATAGATATATATATATATATATATATTTAATAATATAGAAAAGAAAACACAACTCTCACAACTCCAAAGTTTTTGAATGTTTATTATATTGCTACTTATTTCCGAATTATTTTTTCGATCCTCAGGAAAACAGATGGCTGTAAAAAAATAATTCAAATGAAGAGCAATGCAAATACTAACCATAATGACTTACAGTGGACCACAGGGGTCAAGCTTAAGACATGCCCAAACTTTTTCCCCCGTGTCAAAAATAAAAAAATGACAATAAAAGGGGGAAAATTTTTGGGGACTAAAATACTTGGTAAATTTTAAATTTATAAAAAAATAAAATTAATAAATAAAAGGGCATATACAAATACAAATAATAATGACATTCCCCAAACGGCTTTTAGTAAAATCTTAGAAATTGAAGGAAAAAAGATGCTCAAGCCATTTAGACCTTTGCAAAATCGAAGCTAAGGGACAACAAAACAAAATTTGGGACTTTTAAAAATTTTGACATCTGGAGATCGAATTATGTAGTAGATACATTTACACAACATAAAAAACACAAAAAAACGTAAAACCTCACACTGCAAATCGATAAATCATTCGGGAAAATTTTCAAAAAAACCCCCGGGAAAAAAATTGGTGGTATATCATTTTTTAAAATTTTGGAGAATTTAACACAGCTTCTTAAAGGCACATTTTTGAACCCTTATTTTTCTATTTTTTCCCCAAGGTGGAATTTTTGGGGCCCCTTCTCAAGAAGTGCAACCCCTTTAAAAAGCCAGTTTGTAAATCAAATATATGTCCCTCGTCGGAAAATTTTTGAGAAAACTGAGAGAATCCGTTGATGGGGGCCTGCAAAATTTTGGTTTTTTTTCACGGAACTTTTTCCCCAAAAAACTAGGGAAAAGTGCGTCCAACATATATTGCCAAACGGGGTGTCAAAACAAAAGCCCGATACCTCCTGACTTATTGAGAATGTTTATTTTGCTTTGTTATTGATTAAATTTTTTTTAAAAATTATTGGGAATTTCCCTGAATAAAAACATTAAAATATCGCTTCAAAAAATTTTCCCAAAATCTATAAGTTTGTAGGACCCAGTAAGCCCAATGAGACAAATTTACATTTTTTTCCTTTATCAGCATCGGGTTCTCTAATATAATTTTCTTGTTGGAAAATTTTCTTTTTCGCTTTTTTAAAATCAGATTATCTATCATTTGAGGCGTATATCCATTAACCAAGGGAAAAATTTTTTTTAAAACTAAAATTTTCGTTGTCGAACGATTCATCGAAAAAAGGCAACATTGTGAGTCTTTTGTACTTTAAAAAATTTTAAAATGCTGCAATTTTTTTGGGAAAAAAAAAGGATGACTTGATGAGTTGTGTATGACCTTTTTGTTTGTCTGGGTTGACTTCCTGTAAATATAAAAAACCAAAAATTTTTGGGTTTAAACTACTGTCAGGGGTGAGACCAAAAAATTTAAGTTTTTTTTTTCCTTAAAAAATTCCATTGAAAAATTGATTTTTGGGGGTACGGAATTGATATAACCAAAAAAAATCATGAAGCAATTTTCCAAAAACCCCCCGTCCAAAGTAAAATAGTATCGTCGAATATCTGAAATAGAACTTCAAGTATGGAAAAAAATATATATATTATTATTTTTCAATTTTGTTTTAAAACCCCCAGGGGGTGTCATGAATATTTTTTGCCAAAATGGGAGGCCCCCGGTGAAAACCCCTGTTTTTTTCCCCTTTTTCCCCAAAAAAAAAGTTGGGTATCATTAAAAAATGAAAAAAAATTTTTATCCAGACAACGAGTTTTCTAAGTAGCTCTCTGATTTGAACATTTGTTAAAATACTAGATGTTAGGGCTATTCTTTAAAAGAGATCGACTATTTCCCCCTGTTGGGACACTTGTATACATATTGGATATGCAAAAGAAAGAAAATATATCATCCTGACCGACCACGACTTCTCAAAACCCTTTTTCACAAGATCTAAGCTATTTTTTAGGAATATTTAATTTTATTCATGTACAGTTCTTGTAGGGAAAATTGTGAAGCCATTTTTTTCCAAAATTTTTTAAAGGGGGGAAAAAATTTTTTTAGCTAACGACTGGGGCCCCCTTGGGGGGTTCTGAAAAAGTCTCGATTTATGGGTTTTTTAAGAACGCATATAATCGGGGAATGGTGGTGAAATCAGATGACAAAGTTTTACGATCTAATTTTGTAAGAATATGTTCGATTTTTTTACAGTGTTTTCACTTTAGTTTTTTTAAAAAGTCATCGAATTTTTTTTTCTATTTTATGTTTTTTGTTGGGGAAAAAAATTTCCCTAATTTTTTTAAATTGTAGTCTTCTCTTTTGAGCAAAAAAACATAGCCCAGCTTTTTTCCCCTTTTTGTCACCCCGATGTCATAAAACCGCAATTTTCTTTTCTTTAAATTATTTTTAAAATTTTTAAAAATCCCCATAGGGATTTTACCATTTTATTATATTATATATATATATAATATATATTATATATATATATATAATAATATATATAAATATATATATATATTTTAGTGGATTTAGTTACGGGGCGTTCATAATCCTTTTGAAAATCCCCAAAAAATGGCGCTCTAGTATCGGTAAGATTTTTTTTTTCCCCCGCAGCACTATCGATAGGGGAAAAAAGGGCAAAATTTTTAAACTCGATCCATGACGTAGGTCAATTTCTATTTGTCCCAAAAGTCAAACCCCATTTTTTTAACCCTAACAATGGAGAAAAGCGAGTTCCGGGCTGTCATCAAACCCTTTCCATTTTAAAAGGCCCTTTAAAAACCCAAAGAAATCAAAAAACCCCCTTGATGCAGTTTATGGCAAAATCTGCACCTTTTGTTTTTTTACAGTCTACAATTGGGGGAATGGATTTAAACGTGGCCGTTTCATCCAAAAAGATGAACATCTCCCCGGGGCGCCCCCCGGAAAGGGGGTTTTACTCCCGAAATATCAATAAAAACCACGACCTGATTTTGAGCATCGACGAAAAAATTAAAAGGGGCGCGAAAATTTTTTTTAGGGGCCCCAGGCATATCACAAGGGGGAGTCGCTTCAATTTTTTTTGAAAAATTGTCTGTGAAAAAAATTCGGGGGGATGGGTGCCGCGTTTTCCCCTCAGAGGAGGGAAAAAGCGCAAAACGTGTGGCGGGCTTTTGAGGTCTGTTGGGGCCCCCTTTCCCTTTGCAATCCTGCCGAATTCCTTCGTCGATAGTAACTTTTGGACGAAAAAACCCGGATCCACTACTACACTCCAGAAACGAAAAGACAGTAAACACAGTGGATTTTCAAAAGGGTGAACGGGCTCCAAAAAAAGGGGAAAAAAGTGGATCGGCCGGCAAGGTTTTATGGCCACCCGTTTTTTTGGGATAAAGAGGGCATCATTTTTTTATCGAACTTGGAAAAAGGGGAAAAAAAAGAAAAACAGGCCGTATTACGGGGTCGTTATTGCAACGGTTG
>JARQZK010005599.1:0-10309 GCA_030704885.1 Cynegetis impunctata | reverse complement strand
AACGCAAATTCTTAAAACTCTTATACTGGAATATATAGAATATATCCACTCATAGCCATAATGCATAATCAGTGATCGGAGTACTTGCACTAAATTATTTCCAACGAAGTAAATTGTTGCATAAACTTGAGTTCATTGACCCAAGAGTCTCTCTCAGAAGCAAACTCACATTCTACCTTTCAACGACTAGAAACAATATTTTGAAATTCTTTCCGTTGCACATGATGAACAATGTAATATTTTGGGGAGGCAAGCTAGTTATATTGAACTGTTCTGTTCTGTACATTAGTATTTTCCTGTCGCATATATATATATATATTATATATATATATATATATATATAAAAAGATTAATATATATTAATATATATATATAAATATATATATATATATATATATATATATATATATATATATATATTTATATATATATATATATATATATATATATATATATATATATATATATATTTATTGAAGTAAAAACTAGCCCATTTATTCGAATAAAATCAAATAAACCCCCTAGCGGAGCTGGTTATACGAGTTCACGACTCACTCGTATAACCAGCTCCGTTAAGGGGTTTATTTGATTTGTTCCGAATAAATGTCCTAGTTTTTACTTCAATATATAGCCACGGACTTGCCTCGTTTAGAAAGAAGAAATGATTGTATATTTATTTAAACATACATTTGATTTCTATTAGTATTTTTTTTCGTATTTTGTTATTAGGATTGCTCCTTTTAAACAGAATATGTAAAATAAATAATGGTCCTCAAGGCATTCTGGCTAAAGTTATTGACTCCTTGGTAGCAAAATCACTATTCCAGTAATCATGAGAAGTCCTCAGCTACTGATTTAGATTCTCGTTTTTAAATTAATTGTTTAGAAGGAGTACATTGTATTCCACCCTTTAAATTATATCACATAATAACCTAATTTACTAAATGAAGTTGCAGCTGCAAGTCGTTATGATTCCCAACAACGTGAAGAGAAGAGGAGTTAGCAATTTTTATTCACTCATATAAGTATCAGTTCATATATCAAAAGTCCCATTGCACGACGATATCGCACAAATTACTTTGCCGGATAGACATTCCCCTCAGATAACAGGGCCCATCAATAAAACATCGAATTATTATGATGTCCCAAAAACTCTGATTTGAGCGCGAGCGAAACGATCTCTGCCAACCCGGCAGCTTATCTAATATTTATAAAACAATCATCATTCGGCCATCAAGCAACATGGCGGCCGAGCCACGCGGGAGCCTGCGAACTGCAAACTGTTATGAACCATTTAAATATTCATGCTTGAATAGGGATGCCCTTTAAATTTGTTTTGGTGGAAATCGAGATCCGCGCCCATTTTTCCTTACCGCAATTTCAGCATCCATTTGGTATTCTTGCGCTGCCGTGATGGCTTGAATAAAGTTAAAATAGCTGTTGGTTGATATCTGAAAATTTACGTGGTCTTTTTCCAATGAACGTTTGTTTTAGGAAAAATATGATCATTAACGATACCTCATATTGAAAATACATTCATTCTAAATGGCTGAAAATTTGTATACAATCTAGTAATAAACCTATGAGGATAATGTTTTTATAGGAACTATGCATTTCGTTTGTACTTCTTAAGTTTGAGTCTAAGTAACTAATGAATAACATGGGGTAAATTTCACTTCTATCAAAAAAAGTATTATAAATTTCCTGTCAATATAAATGTCACTCAAACATTATGTAAGTGTAGATAGGTACCTATACTTATGTCATAAAGGTAAATCATTTTATTATTTGAAAACATTGAAAATTGCTCAAGTGTATTATGTTGAACACATATATTTTGAATATCCATGATTTTTCATATTCACGAGTAAAGATTTTATTTTCATAATTCTTCAGCTGTTCACAATGTTTTCTTTTCTAGTCATTAGATTGCTGCTTCTCTAATCGGTAGTTTGTATATGATCAATATTATTACTGATTATATAACTCATGTATGAATGAGCCAATAGAATCCGTGAATTTTGCATAACGACTGCGTATAGATAAGTGAATATACCCTTGACGACGTGATATAATCGTTTTGGTGTTTCGCCTCGTGTCAAAATGTGAATATTTTCATATTGACGGTGTTTTGACGTTTGTCAAAAAAAAATTAATATTTTTTATTCGTTAAGTAATCGTAACGAATACCACTCGAGCAATCGAAAATAATCGATTAGACTGACCTCGTCACTCGGCGTATTTTTTTAAAACACCACGAGAGCGCAACTGATTATTTTTTCTGAACCAGATTGTACTCATATTGTTCAGAGCCCTCATTGTTAAATCTCCATATAATAATTTCTAAAACAAAGATGTACTTTATATGACCATCTGACATGAAACGTGAGATTCGAAACTGTACAACGAAAAGTAAAATATCATTGATAACATCGTTATATTCATCATTACTTTCAATTGTTCAAGTATAAAAAAGTAATTGCTTAGTCTCTGTACGAACCCTATAACTCAATCTGAGTGACAGTCCGCAAAAACTACGAAAAATCTAGAAAACTCTTCATCAAAATGGTGACGAAATAAGTTTGAAGCCTCAAATTATAGTTCCCTTAGATCATTCCAATCCACGTATCCTTTAATCTCGTAACGCAATCTGCAGAAGCTGTGGAGGTACGCAGTGATAATCAGTACATAAAAATTGTGGCGATTCGAGTAAAAAGTCTTAGACCACAAAAAGCACTCACCTAATATCAATTAAATCCACGTACAAATTTTCACCATCCCCTACTGAAATTTTTCAAATTTTTTTCTGCCTCAGAAACAACTCCATACTGAAAATTTTATTTTATTTGTTCTAATGGGGGCCGAAATATACCGGAAAAAAGCGTGAGCAGCAGACCTCCATCACTGAGATAACCTCATTTTTGTTCTTTATACATACTAATCCTTTCACAGAACGAAAAACGTACGTGAATATAATGAATAATACCATTGAGATAATGTATTCGAACATCAATTTTCAACCGATGCTCAAGTTCATTGATTCAATGTATTATTATTGATTGCTTGATGTTCAAGTGATTATATCAATCCCCGAGAGGCATTGATTTCATCACCTGGATTTCAAAACAAAGTACATTCTACTAATGACCATTGTGTATTAGTCAATCAACATCCAGCATGATATTAATGTTTTCTGTACATCAACCGATCACCTGCAGTCATTGAAATAAGGAATCCAGGACATTGACTCAATCAGCGATACATTGATTCTAAGCCATGCGCACAATGACTTTCGAACATCGTTCAATGTTCGAAGACGTTAATATAATGTAAAAAATACATCAATCTGAGCCTACTGGTTGCACCCTTTGTTTTCATAAATAAAATAGACTAGACTTATATATATAAATATATATATATATATATATATATATTATATATTTATATATATAAATATATATATATATATATATATAAATATATATATATATATATATATATATATATATATATATATATATATATAAAATATATATATATATATATATATATATATATATATATAATATATATAAATATAAATATATATATATAAATATATATATATATATATATATATATATATATATATATATATATATATATATATATATGTATATAGTGACAGGTTTATAATTGCCAATAGGGAAAAAATGTCTATATATTATTGCTAATGCTCCAAGCAATTATGATGGCACTGTCGAACGAGTACGTTGCAAAGATAACTACAAACAGACACAAAAGATTCATTGAATTGGAATAATACAATTTATTTTTCAAATATTGACATAAGATATGTGTTTTACTGTATACAATTCCTGGATTAGCGCGAGGTTCAAAAAAAAAGTATTCAATAAACGACCAAAACATAATACTTTCTGGAGAAAAAAGTGGAAACATAAATAATATTTAAACAACTATTAACAGCTCTTATAACATTGAAAAACTTATATCTAATTCCATCGAAGTATGTATATAACTCTCCTTGAATTTTTGTTATATCTTCGCCAATTGCGAACACAAAAGATTGAAATTAAGTTTTCTTCGAATTCAAAATGTATATCCATTCTTCAATTTCTTGTGTGTTTTTGCAAGATATAAAAATGAGTGCTGTAAGTGAAAATTTTTGGGTATGCATTCTTCCATTAATATCGTTCTTTACAACTTTGTTGGTGGCTGCTTCATCTCGCCCATCTAGAAATAAAAATATATTATGGTCAAAAATGAAAAAGGTGAATTCCATATTTAGAAAACTGATTTTCCTTTTCATTGGGACTCTACTTTTTAATGAAATGAGTATGTTATGAACTTTAAATGATGTTCACGAAATATGTATCAAATTATTCTCAAGCTGTCATTTGATTCTATAACAAATGAAAAAAGTGTTCCCTTTCAACCCTGACATAGAATAATAATATCAAGCTCTTTTTGAACTATTAACATTAGATCACGGGGTTAACACCATTCACTGAAATACACAATCTACACAAGCAGATACTTACTTTCCTCGATATTTTCGATTTCCAATAGGCCTAGTAAATACTCAATCGCCTTGTCTTTGACATTGCCATTGAACAGAAATGCAATAATTTTTTCACAGTTTTTGAGAAAAAAATTATCATTTTCGTTCTTCATGGTTGAGTCCATATCAATCTAGAAGTAAATTATAATAGTTAGTTGCAACTATAGCTAGATTATACCTATTGAATGTAATAGGTAATACATGAAATTATACAAGATAAATTTAAAAATCATGAAAAATATACTTGTTGACCAGGGACAATTTAATATATTACATAAAATGAACACGGAAAATTCTTCAATAATTAAAAAAAAACAATACCTACGCCACAGTTGCAAAGAGGACATCTTATGTCAGAAAGTTTTCATTCTAGCGACGGTTCTGCATTTTCGATCTCAGCGGTGAATTGTTGGTTTCAAATATCCTTGGTGGAGGGCGCTCTGGGTTGTTATACAGATAGTTGTTCCGACCATGATTTGTATTGAGGAAAAGTGCATAGTGAATTAATATGAAGGTGCTTGGAATACTTCGGGTCTACTTCAGATCCAGATCACACTTACAAGTATCGTCACAACCTTTGCAATAAATGATTATTTTTCAAGATGATGTTGAAATAGTGTAGCCGTCAAATTTAAGTGAATAGTAATTTTTTGTAAATACAATTTTCTTTTCAGTCATTAACTGAATTTACAGGGGTATTTAGCAAAAACATGTATGAGCAAGTTCCATTATTGACATTATCTAATTCTCATAGCCAACAATTCAGAGTAAGTTCGCGAAATTATAATAAAAAATTGCTTCAAAATGCAATATATTTATATATGTTTACTATAAGTGCTCGAAAAAACGCCATGTTTTCATCTTCTTTCGTCTCTGTCAACACTGTTCAGTATAACTACTTATTTTTTTGAGACGTATTCTGGCAAAAAAATATTTTGCGTAACTTTTATTCAATAGTTATAAAAAAACTAAAACAAGATTTAAAAAATTTACATTTACTGTACTTTAGCCACCTCTTCTTCAAAGAAAAACTGCTTCCCACAAAAAATTTACTTAATTACACAAAACATAACACTTCACCGTTTGGCTGTTAGCGTTAGAATAGGATACTCGTATATAGCGAAGTAGCGGGAAATTTGGCATAGTACCGTCTGAGACGGTGGGGGTGCAGCCAGATAATTCAATCAATCGATGATTTCTTTAAGCTATTGTCCCAATGCTCTCGGACATTGACCCGAATGACTTAATACATTAAGTGATGAATGCAGTTGCATCTGCTTTATGATGAACTATACATAGGTTAATGTTTTCAATCATTTAATGTGTATGCCCTATTGAAAACATAGCTTTTATTAAAAGAGGGGATTATGGACAATGTGTCGTTGATGCATTAAAGGTTTACATAAGTATTAATCACTATTGTTGGCGTCATTAACTTGATGTATTTTTCCACATTTGCCTTGTGATGTAAATAACAATTAATGATGATGACTATTTTCATTAGATTCATGATTTAATTACATTATCATAATGACCTAGATTTCATTATAACAACAAAATCGTTGATTGATCAATCACAGCAATTCATTATTATCAATAAATTTTGGACATTGTCCTAATGAAAAATACGTTATGATAATGATTATGCGGTCATTTCTTGGCAGTGATTGTTATCAGGCTCATTATTTTTTTCTGTTTATTCCCGTAAGTTGATTTTGGTGGAGCTGTGGTAATGAATAAACCTCAAAACCCACGAAAAATTATGAAATCTCTACATTAAAATGAGGGGGGTTTTGGAAAATAGTTAATACCAAAAATACCCTTTAAACATCATCAATCCACGTTCAAAAAATTTTTCCGATAATTCAATTTACAGAGGATTTCGGGGGTAAAATAATCAGTTAAAAAGTCCATATGCGCTTCCAACAAGCCCTAGACGGCTGGGGAAATCATGCCTTTCACTGGACTCCCTTTCCCAAAGTTGGATGATGCCAAAATTTTTTTAAATTTAACCAACTTTCGATATTTCGTTCGCCTGGCAAACAATTGGAGGTATAAAATAGTTTTTCCCCTCGCTGTATTGTAAACAACCTATTTTGACACTGCTTTGACAAACGTAAGTGAAAGTTACTCAACAAGGTTTGGGGTTCCCCTTTGCGACAGGATGTAAGTAAATAACCCCAGGGAAAAAAATAATTAAAATTTTTTAAAAAAAATTTTTTTTTTGATTTCATAACATATTACATATTGCTTTGGCACCAATTTTAAAAATTCATATGCTGCTTCATACCTTTTTTTAATTTTTCCGGTAAGAGATAAACAATCAATATTCGCTGATTCTTCTAGATCTGAAACATCCATTTTGTCCGCACAGAATCAAACAATTCAATTTTTTCAAACTTTTCGCTACGAATTCTCACCTTGACGTTGTAGATAAAAAAAAAACTGCTTATGTTGCTCTAGCAACGGATCGCGGATGCCATAATTTAATGGAATTTTAATTTATGATGAAAATCTAATAGGGAAAAAATGTTACATACGATATGGGAATAAAAACATTTTAAATTGTGTAATGTTATCATTAACCATGATAAATGTTACTTCCCTTACAGTACCTATAAATAACTATTTAAAACCCCAAAGACGCACCCCACTGTTTACTTGCGATACGTGTAATAGTCTATTAATCTTAGTAGGTGATTTTACTATTTTTTAACTATTTAATTCATCATTTGAGTCATCAGAACTTAGTTTTTCTAAAAAAAATAATGAATCTTATACCGATGCAATATTATGATATACTGAAATATAAGTGGTTTGATCAAATGATATTTTACCAAATGTTTTTCCATTTGAAATATCATTATTCTATCATATGAATCAGAGAACTGAATAATAGTAAAAAATAATCTCATTGGCTGTATGAAAAATCATTTTATTCATTTGTCAAAGAAACTTTTTTTCCCCATTATTCTTTTTCCGATCCCTGAAGAGAACATTTAAAACTACAAAGTACGTACTCATGATCAGAAATGTACGACCCAAAAAAAATTAAAATATTCCAAATAGGTTAACTGAGTGAAGTATAAATTTTTTTTCCCCCCATCATTAATTTCGAGCAGTTAAGAACCGCTTTTTCAGAATTCAACTAACAAATTGGTTTGCCAAGTGATATTTTAAAAAAAAGTGCTCCGAATACTTTGAAACATAATTAGGCTGAACATCTTGTGTGGCTAGATTGTTTGCCTTGAAAAAAAATAATAAATGATGCTAGATATGGATAACGGGACGAGTTTTTTTTATTTGGGGGACGGACATAATGATTTCGGCTATATTTTTAATGGCTATTTATAAATAAATGAAAAAATATATATATATTATATATAATTTATATATATATAATAATATATATATATATATATTATATAATATATATTTTTTATATATAAAAAAATAATATATATATATACAAATAAATAACAAGTACTGTCTGAGGTAGATGTAGTTTATTTCGTTTTTTTTCGTGAACTATTTTAACCACCCCCTAGGAGATTTGTTTGATTATTTAAAAAATAAATGTCCTAGTTTCACTTAATTTTAAAACCCGGGGGTATGTGTCTAAAAACACGAAGAATTTACACATTATCCTCATATATTATAATATATATATATATTATATATATTATAAATATAATAATTTTTTAAAATTTCTTTTTTAAAACAGCCTTAAAAGTGTATAGAAGAAGTCAATACAGAAGAGGGAAAAAATAAAAAAAATACAGAAGAGAATACACAACCATATACATACTTGAAAATTTAAAAAAAATAATCTTTTACTTCATAAAAAAAATTTTTTTTTCCAAAAAAATGCTTAAATTTTCCCCTTTGAATATATTATTGGACCCCCAAAAATTTTTTTAAATCCGTTGGGAGAGCATTTAAAATTTTAGGTGCCATATAATTTGGTGATTTATGAGTGCAACTGTTTTTTACCCCAAAAAGGGGGAAAATAGTTTTTTTTGCGGGTGTTCAAACTATGCTTTTCCTTTTTTTTTTTAAAAATTTTTTTTTAAAAAAATTTAAAAAATTTTAATTTATATATAAAAATATATATATATATATTATATATATATATATATATATATATTTTATATATATATATATATATATATATATATATATAAAATTTTGAGTTATGTAACCGCTGTAAGGTATCAATATTAATTTTTTTTAAAAAGGGAAAAGTTTTTTTTTAAGAAATACTCTATATACGGTGAGAGCTTCCTGAATTGCTTTATTTCTTCTTCAGTCACTTTTACAATATTATAACAAATATGTATCAAAAAAAAAATAGAATCTGCAAGAATATCAACTTACCCCCTTTTTTTTAAAAAAAAAAATATATATTATATATATATATAAAAATATTTTATAAAATATAGGGAAAAATATTTGTAGGGATGCAGCAATGTAAAAGGAACTCTTTGAAGTTTTTTTCCCCAAAAATTTTTTAATCGTTTTTCCCCCCCTCAGGGAGAATCTATCGTGAGGATGATTACATATATGTTTTTAAAAAGTTTTTTAAAAACACATTTTTAAAAAAGCTATTTTTAAAATTTTAAATTAAAAAAAATTGATACATTTTTGAAGTTATTTTAAAAAGAAAAATGGTTTAGTTCCTATTTAAAAAATAGATCTCAAAAAGTTAAATTTAATAATTCGTTATCGACATCTAGAATTAATGAATATGGAGTTCCACAAGGAACGGTGTTAGGCCCTCTCTTGTTTATTTTGTAAAGTAAATGACATTGTTAAATATGTAAAAAATTCTAAGATCTCAATGTTTGCCGATGACACAATTCTTTATGTAACGGGCGAGGATATTGCATTCATGTCACAATCACTGCAAGATGACTTAGATAAGTTATATATATGGTTATGCGACAACAACATGAAAATTAATGTTAAAAAATCAAAATTTATGACTGTTGGCAGTGAATACAAGATAAAAAATTTAAGTGAAACTGACTTAAAAGTAAAAATTAATGCAGAAGTAATTGATAGAATAGATAAAATGAAGTATCTTGGCATAATAATTGACGAAAACTTAAATTTAAAAGCGCAAGCAGAGTACATTGCAAATAAGATGTCAAAAAAAAAAATTTTTCCCTTTTTTACAGATTAAGAAGTAAAATTGATATGAACACAACCTTATTATTGTTTAAGACATTGACACTACCTCACATTGATTATTGTTCGTCACTTTTATTCAATCTACAAAAAAATTGTATTCATAGATTGCAGAAAATACAAAATCGGGGTATGAGAGTAGTACTAAAATGTAACAAAAGTACACCTATTAAAAATATGTTGTCAGCATTACAATTAATGAGTGTAAATCAGAGAATAACTTATCGAACACTAGATTATATATATAGGATCAAACAAAGAATGTTACCTGATTATCTAAGAGAAAATTTGCAGTTTGTTAGTGAATACCATGATTATCAGACCAGACATCGAAACGACTTTCAGATAGATACCTATAGGACACATAATATGTATAAATCCACGATGAGTAGGGGGCTTGTATTATACAATAAACTGCCCATAAATATAAAGTACTGTCAGAGCTACCGAGATTTCAAGAGATACTTGATGGAGTATACTTTTGAAAACTATTTGTAATAAATTTAAATGTAAACTGTTAGTTGATAATAGCTTTGTGCTAAATAAAGATTTTTATTT
>JARQZK010005598.1:0-10364 GCA_030704885.1 Cynegetis impunctata | reverse complement strand
CAATACCCCGTCCCACCGATTTTTCATGCCTTTCTTAGATTTATGTCTCTGCTAATTCAGGGACTCCCCTGATAAAAACATTTTTAGCTCGATTCAGTCTGTCCAGTACCTCTTGGATAACAACTTCAGAGGACTGCACAGACTTAGAGTTATCAACAGCAGATTGTTCGACAGCAGCAAGCTTCCCATTTAATGTTTCAATTTTCAATTTGATATCCTCAAGCTCTCCACGCATATCGCTTTTGAATGATTCTATCAGACCTTTGTATGTGTTTGTTTGATTAGTTTCAAATAAATGTCCTAGTTCACTTCATTTTATTGCCACGAACGTGTATCGTTAACACGAAGAATTCTGTTTTCTATTCATTTGCTACCTGTAAAAGGTATAAAATTGGAGCGCTTGTTACTTGCGGCGTGTGAATGTTGAATTACATCGAATGGATGTATCAACTTTACTCTTGCTTAGCGATTATAGTAACCACCTTCGGGTGTCAGGACGTACGAGTTCTCGTTGCCGAAATGTTTTCTTCTATCTGTGGGATGTGGTTCATTTGTTTCCGACTGGTGGCGCTGTGTCATATTTATATGCCATATAGTCACTGGAAGGAAAATATAACGCCGTTAGAAATATTTGGTTGGTTATCACTTTCGATGGATAGATGATACTGATGAGCCCCAAATAAGGGCGAAACAGACTGTCTATCATTTCCATTGATTGTGATAGACAACTTAATGTTTCTAACATACACCATCCTAAGGTATATGGGGGCATTTCGATGTTTCGTGAACTCGTATAACCAGCTCCGCTAGGAGGTTTGTTTGATTAGTTTCAAATAAATGTCCTAGTTCACTTCATTTTATTGCCACGAACGTGTATCGTTAACACGAAGAATTCTGTTTTCTATTCATTTGCTACCTGTAAAAGGTATAAAATTGGAGCGCTTGTTACTTGCGGCGTGTGAATGTTGAATTACATCGAATGGATGTATCAACTTTACTCTCGCTTAGCGATTATAGTAACCACCTTCGGGTGTCAGGACGTACGAGTTCTCGTTGCCGAAATGTTTTCTTCTATCTGTGGGATGTGGTTCATTTGTTTCCGACTGGTGGCGCTGTGTCATATTTATATGCCATAAGTCACTGGAAGGAAAATATAACGCCGTTAGAAATATTTGGGTGGTTATCACTTTCGATGGATAGATGATACTGATGAGCCCCAAATAAGGGCGAAACAGACTGTCTATCATTTCCATTGATTGTGATAGACAGCTTAATGTTTCTAACATACACCATCCTAAGGTATATGGGGGCATTTCGATGTTTCGTGAACTCGTATAACCAGCTCCGCTAGGAGGTTTGTTTGATTAGTTTCAAATAAATGTCCTAGTTTACTTCATTATATATATATATATATATATATATATATATATATATATATATATATATACCTAGATAGAATCAATTTCTCTAGAGAAAGTCTGACCGACGGATGTCCAATCATTCTGTATTAATAATAATAATAATAATATATATTTATCTTTTAGATATTACACAAATATATAGGACATGTCAGTACACAAAACACAAAAAAGTTAACGAGATGGACTTTCAAACTATAAAAACAAAAAAAGAACAATATTTTTTTTATTTCCTTTTTGAAACTACTCGGATTCAAGTTCATTATCCGGTTTGGTAGGTGATTATACAGCTTTATACCTACATATGTCGGAGATAATTCAAACTTGGTTGTTCTGTGCAATGGAATACATATTGTGTTAGTATGTCGCGTTTCGTAACCGTGGAAACTGGAAAGCGTATTAAGATCCGACAGCTTTTGTCGAACCAATAACAAACAGTTCATTAAAATATAGATACAAGGTAATGGTAAAATCTTGTCACGCTCAAATATTGGACGACAGGTTTCATAAGGTTTCAAGTTGAGAATGAGGCGAATAATTCCCTTCTGTGCAGCAAAAACTCGAACAGATCCAGATGAGCCACCCCATAGAACTAAATTGTAGCTAAGGTGACTGTAGACTAATGCGTTATAAATTGTGAGTAAGCTCTCCAGAGGAAGCATGTGTTTTAGGCGACTGACTGCAAAGAAAGATTATATATTAAATCAGTTCTTTGTTATATATATATATATATATATATATATATATATATATATTTATATATATATATATATATATATATATATATATATATATATATATATATATATATATTAATATATATATATATATATATATATATATATATATATATATTATATTTATATATATATATATATATATATATATATATATATATATATATATATATATATATATATATATATATATATATATATATATATATATATATATATATATATATATATATATATATATATATATATATATATATATATATATATATATATATATATATATATATATATATATATATATATATATATATATATATATACATATATCGAGAAAGAACAGCCACAAAATTTATATAAACGAAAAATGCGAGAAAGAACTCCCACAAGACAATTGAAAATCCCAACGTAGCATCTCGTCAGTCACATCATGATAAAAACCTAAAATAAATGACAGACCATAGTGCCAACATTAAACATATTGATGATCCGCACGGTATGCCAACACATGAAAAATCACTTTGAAAAAGACCGGTGAATAGAATTATCAACTCGAGAAGGAATACTTAGCAAATACGCATGAAAGACACTAAGATTAGCGATATCAGCCCTGGCATTCATAGACTTAAGTTCTTTAAAAATAGAAGACATTTCCAGGAAACATTTCCTTCTCAAATTTGATTCATGTTTCAAAAGGAGATGTTTCCTGGAAATGTCTTCTATTTTTAAAGAACCGAAGTCTATGAATGCCAGGGCAGATATCGCTAATCTTAGTGCATTTTATGCGTATTTGTTAAGTATTCCTTCTCGAGCTGATAATTCTATTCACCGGTCTTTTCCACAGTGATTTTTCATGTGTTGGCACACCGTGCGGATCATCAATATGTTTAATGTTGGCAGTATGGTCTGTCATTTATTTTAGGTTTTTGTCATAATGTGACTGACGGGATGCGTAAATACATTCTTTATTATGGTACAGCGGAGCCATATGCTGTGTCACGGTAAATAGTGTTATTTCAATATTTCATTTCTTACTGCGATACAGCGTTCAGATGTAACGCAGTAGTGATTTTACGCCGGCGAGCGGCGTACTGCTTTACTGCATTTTGCGGACTTGCTGACGCATGCAAGTGTTTGGCGCCTTATTATTTATTGATTGGATTATTGCACACACAAATGTTCCAAAATGTTCTTTGAAATTTTTTCATGTTCCGGCAACAAATGTTATTATTTCTACTAAATAATATGCAACTATTGACAATTTTAGTTGCTTCAGTGAAAACAAGAAGTTTACGTATGTTGCCATAAGTTTCTACTTTTGGAAAAAAGGAAAAACATTCAACAACGAAATGTTCCTGAATGTTCCTCCGGTGGAACTGTAGCCTTAAGTGTTTATATGCCAGCACAGTAGTTTTGAGAAAAGAAAAATGAGCGATTTGCGCATACGCGATAAAGGATGCAATGCTACCGTATTTTAATGAAGAAAATTAATCTAGATACCTTGAAAAATGATCCTTATTTAGCGAAAAAATTGAAGATTTTTATTACGGAAAGATGTTAAATAATACGTTCACTATACAGGGTGTGAAAAGTATAAGTGCAATAATTTTATTGGGCTATAATATAGAAGATCAAAATGAGAAAAAAAAATTCATATAACATTTGGATCAAAACTCCTGTATTTTCATGACACAGGGTGACAAAATGCGCGATTTTTTGAAATTTGTTTTTAAACTTGTATGAAAAGATACAAGAAAACATAAAAACATCTTATAGTCATTTATCATAATAAGGCTAGTAATTGAGCAAAAAGTTGTTTTTATTTTTTGTCAAAATTTTAAACGAAAAACTGGTGTTTCGAGTACAAATTTTTCAAAGAATCAAATTTAAAGAGCTCTTCTTAATTTTTCTTTAGTATTAAAATGAGCTTTCCTGCTATACATATCAAAAACATATTTGCGAAGAAGATGCAGAGGAAATTTATAGGGAATTTTTACAAAATGAAATTCATCTGTTATATGACAATCTTGTAAAATATATTAAAAATATGTGGGAACGCAAGACAAAGTGGATATTATGCTTTAGAAGTCAACTAGTGATTAGGGGAAATAATACAAATATCTTTGCTAAGGCCTCAATTCGAATTTTCAAAGAATCTTTTCACAACGATATAGAGGTTTTAATGCCTGTGCACTTGTTGACTTCTTTGTAACAGTATTTGAATCTTATCACAGAAGGCACATTCCTGCATATGCAAACAGTAGAAAAAATGAATTCATAGATAACCAAATGGTTCAGAAATGTAAAAATATTTCCTTTAATGAAATTGCTAGAAACACCTACAGAGTTTCCTCCAGTAGAAATAAAAATCTTTTTTTATACAGTTTATACTGATATCTCCTTTTGTGATTGCGTACATGGCCAAGGTGGTCGCTTTTGTAAGCACTCTTGTGCAATTCAAAATTTGGACGCTATATTGAAGTCAGCTCCTACTCTCACCTTGGAAGATAAAAAAGATTTTGCCAAAATATGTCTCGGCCA
Source organism: Cynegetis impunctata (assembly GCA_030704885.1). Taxonomy (NCBI): domain Eukaryota; kingdom Metazoa; phylum Arthropoda; class Insecta; order Coleoptera; family Coccinellidae; genus Cynegetis; species Cynegetis impunctata. The sequence continues at coordinate 5,671 of JARQZK010005598.1, read as the reverse complement.
TGATGTATCTACGAATTTCTTTGGAAGTATGGATACAGATGACATTGTACAAATTCAGAATGAACCAGAGCTATTGGAAACTATCGAAATTGGGGAATTAAAAAATTCTCCAAAGTTAGACGTCATTATCCAATACATTCGACTGCAGTGGATGGATTGTCACAGCAATTTCAGCGAATAACTAATATCGCTGCAAATTGTAATTCAGTACTTCAATTTCTAAAAGAAAAATTTTACCTGGACTTACGTCAGGAGCAAAATGGGTTCAAGCAGGCAGACCTTCGAAACATGAGTCTATTTCCAAAAAAAGAGACAAAGATGTTTGCAAGCAAATATAGATTTGGATAAACCGAAAGCCAAATCTAATTATCTTATCTTAGTATTCTTTTAATATTTTATGCTATGTATACTGCCCTAGAAATGTGCAAGTGTTCACTTACTTAATAATTAAAATAAAAAACTTATCTTAGTTTTGTGTTAATATTAAAATTTAATGCTATATTCTAATTGCTTAGTAACATACGAGTATTTCTTTACCGCCGTTCCTTCATTTGCAATGCTTACTAATGGTCAGAAGCTACCTTTGCTGTAGTGTAGTAAATAATGTCATCATTTAAACAGCGTCAATATAGTTGGATTCTTTACCGTGGTACTGCGTGGTAATACTATATTCTAACTGCTTAGTAAAATACGAGTATTTCTTTATGGGTGAGAAGCTACCTTTGCTGTAGTGTAGTAAATATTGTCTTCATTTAAACAGCGTTAATATAGTTGGATTCTTTACCGTGGTACAGCGGCGAGCTTAGCTGTACCGTAGTATAGAATGTATTTACGCTGACGGGATCTCACGTTGGATTTTTCAATTGTCTTGTGGGAGTTCTTTCACGCATTTTCCGTTTAAATAAATTTTGTAGCAGTTCTTACCGCATTTTTCATTTATATTAGTTATTTCACACCATCCGATGTTAGAAGTGTACCTATAGCGGTTCTAGCTCACTTCAACTTTTCTAAGTCCGAAATGTCATTTCTGCGCATGCGCGACTAACTGTAAATATAGGTATGAGAATACGTATGGGGGCCCAGAGAACTGAAATTTTTTATGAGGGATTCTTCATGGGGGCACCGGGGCTCCAGGAGTCTTCATGTGGGCCCCCAGGAGTCTTCATGTAGGCCCCAGGAGTCTTCATGTGGGTTCGGGAGATATTATATGATATATATAGGAATGGGGGCCCTCGGGTGTCTTCAAGGGGGCACCGGAGTCCCCAGGATTCTTCATGGGGCCCCCAGGAGTCTTCATTTGTGTTCAGTAGATTATATTATATATAGGACCGTAGGGGGACCGAAATTCGTGGTATATAGGAGGCCGTCTTCGTAGATTTGGATATCAGATTACATACATAGTTATTAAAAAAAATAGTTATTTTCTTAAAAATTCATTTCCATTTTGATATATTAAATATATTCGCGTTCAAGCGAAAACGGAATGAGTCAATATCAGCTGATCGACGAACGTATAATTGAAGTCGGCAGAAACATCACATCAGCGAATTCCTTAGTTTGACCTAGAGCCACATCTCGATGTCCCTCTAGGTCGAACGGAACGGAATTCGCTGATGTATATATTAGTACAGGGATGTACAAAGTATTCATTCAACTCGTTAAATAGTTATTAAATATTTTTGAATAAAATAATTTATATAATATACAGGATGTGTCCACAAATTTCAAATGTAGGTTTATATATATAAATATATATATATATATATATATATATATATATATATATATATATATATATATATATATATATATATATATATATATATATATATATATATGCTTAGAATTATATGATGTCATTTCATTATCATGTTAACTTTCGTAGGAGATGGACTTGTCAACACACTAATAAATAAATTACCCATTGAGTTACATTTACCAGGTTATTCGTATTGCGGACCTAGTACCAAGTTAGAAGAACGTCTTTGTAGAGGTGATCCAGGTATTAATAAACTCGACTAAGCTTGTAAAGAACACGATATCGCATACTCGAAAAGCAAAGAGCTAGCTGTTAGACATAAAGCCCATCAAATTCTCGAAGATAAGGCTTGGGAACGAGTTAAGTCAAGGGATGCTAAATTCAAGGAAAAATCTCACGCTTATGGTTACTGGAATTATGAAAGCTAAACGTAAACTCGGAATGGGACTTAAAAAGTCGTTCAAAATGACTGTCGTTGACCCTGTTACCAAAATGTTGAAAAAAGAAGGTACTGAAGGAAATCTGAAGAAGTCTTCCATTAAGGCACTTAAAGCAGCAAGGCTCGCAATCAAGAAAGCAGGCGGTCGTAGAAACATACGAGTACCCCGCATTATTCCATTCGAATCAAAATCAGGGGATCTTCTACCGTTAGTTCCGATATTCGCGGGGCTATCTGCTCTAGGAATGTTGTTGAATGGAGGTAGCGCTGTTGTCAAAACTGTAGTTGACGCTAAGAATGCTACTAAAAAATTGGAAGAGGAACATCGTCATAACAAGGCGATGGAATCCATAGGTAAAGGGCTCTACGTGAGAAAATCGAAACGAGGATATGGACTATACTTGAAAAAACAAAAAAACTATTAACTAAGCTGAAAATTATGCTAAAAATATACCCCACTTCAGGGGTGTATTTATGCGAGATAATTTACCTAAAAAATAGTTGAAAAAGGAATGTGGGGTGATCAACTTGGATTCTTCACAGGGACCTGGTAGTCATTGGACAGCTTACACGAAAAACGAAAATGTTGCAGAATACTTTGATAGTTTTGGAAATTTGAAGCCTCCAAAAGAGTTGGTGAAATACTTGAATGTTAAAATACTATATAATAGAGATCAATATCAGACCTATAATACTGAAAATTGTGGAAAATTGTGTTTAGAATTTTTACAGAATAAAATGTTATAAATATCAACCATTAGCTTTATTTTCATCAGTCATGTCTGTGATATTCACACTGAAGAGTCGAACTTCAACATTATCCATTGATTTCGTTCCTCCAATCGAATTGCATAATAATGGTCAGTACGGGCTTGCATTGATCGGATTCTATTCATATAATACAACACCGAATATAGACGATAATACAAAGTTTTACTATTTTGACAAGGAGCAAGCAAGCCTAACTATACCTACTGGTACATATGAGATAACCGATATCGAAGATTATTTGAAAAAACATTTACTATCTGAAGAAGAACAAAAGAAGGATACTTCCAAAGAAATATTTTTCCTGAGACCCAACAATAATACTTTAAGAAGCGAGATATTTCACAAGTCATACTCTATCGACTTTACGAAAAAAAATTCTCTAGGAAGTCTATTGGGATTCTCCGAGAAGATTTTAGAAGCTGGAAAGGTTCATGAGTCAGATTTGCCTGTGAAAATCGTTAAAGTTAGAACAATACATATAGATAGTAATATCAGCGAGGGAGCATTTTACAACGATAGACCTTCACATACGATATACGAATTTTCGGTGAACTCAGACCCAGGTTACTCGATAGACGAAACACCTAGAAATTTAATATACCTTCCCGTAGTGAAGAAAAAGATATATAATATAACTTTGAATATTCGAGATCAGGATTTTGAACTGGTCAATTTTAGAGGTGAAGAAATTATAGTTAGATTGGAGCTTAAAAAATGGTCTTGATTTTTTCCTCCAAGTATAAAGATACAAGAGTAAGAGTACCGAAACCATTAGTCATTCAACAGTCATCCAGATCACACCTGACGTTAGAAAATAAAATATTTTTACAATCTATAGGTCATGTTATCAGGCCAGGCTTTCGATCTCTACCGCCCCCTTGTCAACGACGATTCAATCGTCAAAGTTGAAAGTCGGACATATTTACCTTTTATTAGATCCTTTGACAATAACGACACCATCGAGATTGATATCAATAGACCGGATGTTTGGCTTCTCATGAACGATGCAGCTGTCATTATCAGAGGAAAATTGACTAAAACTGCGGGTGAAGGAGATGTTTCATTGGTGAATAACGCAGGTGCTTTCCTTTTCGATTCCATATCTTACGAACTGTGTGGAAGCGAGATAGATACCGTTAAAGATCCAGGACTTGTTAGTACTGTACGAGGATTTTTATGTTATGATAAAGCTGAAATTCGCGAACTGGCTATTGCAGGATGGAATTATCCAAACGGAGCTTGGATAATTCCAAATTTAAAAATGAAGATGGAAGCTTTTATTTACGAATACCGCTGAGTCATCTCCTGAATATATTCAACGATTATCGAATGGCTTTTTGTGGAAAACAGCTGATTCGTTTCGTTCGAGCTCGCAATGACAAGAATTCAATCCTGGTCAGTCCTGCAGAAGGAGAAGCTGTTGGAGCTACCAAAGGAGAAATTACTATTCAGAGTATGGAATTAAGAGTTAAACATATTTATCCATCAGATCCTCTCAAATTAGATCTTCTTCAATCAATCAAAACGGATAGACCTGTTTTAATCTCGTTCAGACGTTGGAAGTTGCATGAACTACCAGTTCTTACACAAGGTTTCACTAAGGAAGTATGGAACGTGAAAACTGGATCAATTATCGAATGTCCTCGATATATAATTTGTTGCTTCCATAGAAATAGAAAAGACAATGATACTAAAGATCCAAATCATCTAGATAACATTGACGTATCAGATGTGAGACTACTTTTGAACGGTGAATATATACCCCAAGAAAACCTGAATTTAGATTTCGAAAGGAACGATTTCGCCGAAGCTCATCATAACTATTCGGAATTTTCATCAAGTTATATGAACGAGAAGAAGGCCGCTTTACTCGATTATGCACAATTCAAGTCACGGGCTATATTTGTAGTCGACTGCTCTAGACGTGATGAAAGCTTCAAATCTTCTACCGTAGATGTTAAATTGGAAATTCACGCTAGAAATGGATTTCCAGCATCTACAAGAGCATACTGTATAATAATACATGATTGCGTCATCGAATATCTCCCCCTAAGTGAAACTGTAAAGAAGGTTACATCTTTCTAATCAGTTGAAGATCATACTCTGAAGATGAAGGTTGTAACGGTAGATATCCAAGGATTCGTCATTGCTGAAGAATTTTGTCTGAAAGAGCTAGCTATAAATAATGGAAATCAAGTCGCTCATTTCATATTTAAGCCTCCAAGAGGATATTCCACACTTACCCTAGAAGATAAGAAACAAATAAGATACTTGGAACGATATCATCATGGTCTGAGGTATTCAGAGGGGAATGTATTGTACGAAGAAATAGATGCTATTCTCAAAAAACTACTAACCAATGTAGATATCGTATATGTGAAGGGAAAACAAAAATACGATTTTCTATTGAATAAATTAAATTGTATTGGTCTGACGCTTCTAATAATAAATGTAGAAAATTATGGTTGGATCCCACCAAAGTTTCAATTGAAACGACCTATATGCATGCAGCATGGTAGTGGGGAGCGCATGTGCAGTATGACAAATTCCAAAGATTTGTTTGAATGGGTTTGGAACTTCATACCGAAATAGAACACCATACAGACATGTCTGCTATAGATCTACATTAAGAAAATATAAAAATACTGAAGAAGAAAATTGCTGCTTATGAGACTAAGAAGAAGATGTTTATTCCCTTTAAA
>JARQZK010005597.1:0-10427 GCA_030704885.1 Cynegetis impunctata | reverse complement strand
AATATACGTAACCAATTTTAAACCTTCCAACTCAATTTGGATGGGTTTGTTGTAAGTGCAAAAATTCTCCGCAACTCCCTTCTCGCCAGTTGTTGAGGATGCCAACTCATTCTTATGAACTTCAATCAATGTGTGAAATCACACAATTATAGAAAATCGCTCATACCATTTCGATTTGGACACATCTGTACATGAGAAATTACGACCTACGATTAAATCGGACATTTTCTATTGAAATTACTTCGAATTTGCTGTAACGCAGATTATTACTGATACTTGGAAACGAATCGCAGAATATTCGGCAAACAGAACGAAACATCAATTAATTCATCAACGAATTAGAGGTCCAATTTGATTTAACTACGGGGGTTTTCGCACGCGGACGATCACACAGCGGATTAACACTCGGGCCGCCCTGATTTGGTATTGGTATTGGTGAGTGCGGATGGTGACCGATGCGCTGCGACCTTAATAGATCTATTGTGCCCCATCTTCTTCTGCTTCTCGATGTTTTCTCGTTTTACAGCAGCCCCTCAAGCCTCAATACCTTCAGGAATTTGAGGATTTTAAGGAGGTCTATTCGTTGGATTTTCTTTCATACAGTCAGCTGGTATGATCCCCAGTGTGTTAAGTCTTCATGAGTGCACAGCCATAGCACTCCCATTAGTATAATGGTGGGTGTTTCTGGATCGCTTTCCTTGCAGGAATCTGCACAGTGCTGTCCCCCCTCTAAACCTAGCTTCCTTAGTGTTCTTTGAGTCCCAAATGCCCCGTAAGAAATCCTGTTATTGTCCTTGAGACTACGTTTGCTGAGGTTGATCAGTGTCTTCGATCTTGCTCGAGTTGAAACTTGTCGAGAAGATCTTTGGCCCTGCCTCAGTCCTGGAAGTCTTTGCCAGTATGTTGCTCTCATTGCTTCTTCAGCTTATTGAGTTCTTCTTGGAAGTAAGATTTCCAAGTCCGCAGAAAGGTTTGGCCCGATCAGTGGCGTTGACGCACCCTTTTCGACCATGCCAGGGTGTCTGCTTGTTCGTTACCTTTCACTCCGGCGTGCCCCGGCACCCAGAGGAGTATCACTTTGTTGTTCCTGCCCAGATCGTTTAGTTTGTCTAGGCATTCACAAACCATCTTTGAGTTGATGTTATAAGAGCTCAACGCTTTGATGGCTGCTTGGCTATCGGAGAGGATCGCAATTTCCTTGTTCCGATATTTCCTATCGAGGTTGATCGAGGCCGCCCTGATGGGGCCGATTAGGTTGCCGCCGAAACAGCGAATGTTTGTCGAGAACAAGATCAAGAGGAGCACTAGCAGAAATCACATCGCACCACGAGTAAATTTGCATATACTGTTGTAAAACTTGTCCTTTGTAGTTCGGAATAATAAATGCCGAAATAAACAGTAACGTGAATTTGTTTTATAAGTGGCTCTGCGCGAAAAAATCTTTTCTCGCAAAAACAAGTGTGTTTACATTCGTTTTGGTGCAAAAAATAAAAAAATTAAACCTCTCACAATTCAAGTACCAAACATTTCTTCCACAAGAGTAGAAGAATATTGTGATTGAGGATTAGGAATAGAACAGACTTCTTCTGAGAACTTTTTCAAAGCTCGTAGCAATTATTCGTGCTATGAAAAAGGTGAGTGATTGCTTAAATTACAAATATGGAATGCCATTCTATAATTCCTGTATTAACTCAGTTCTAACATATATTTGAATCCAGTATGGGGGTGTACTTCAAATAAAGACAAGGACATACTGCAAAATAGGGCCATCAAAGGTGTTTTTAATCTCGCTTACCACTTCAGAATCTTTATACAAACACTCGAACATTATCTATAAAAAATCTGATTATACAAAAGCATGCAAGTTGATCTATAAGTTAAATAAGAAAAAGACTAAATCCCAAGTGGAAACCCAGCAGAAAATAATTTTAAAGTTAAAAATAGGCGAGGTTCAAACCTCAAACATTTGAAAATTAATTTCGAAGTTAAAATAGGCTAGATTCGAACCTCAAAAATTGAAAATTAATTTCAAAGTTGAAAATAGTCGAGGTTTAAACCTCAAAAATTTGATAATCAATTTTAAAGTTAAAAGTAGACGAGGTTTAAACCTCAAAAATTTGGAAATCAATTTCCAATTTGAAAATAGGCGAGGTTTAAACCTCACAAAATTGAAAATTAATAATTAAGTTGAAAATAGGCGTTGTTTAAACCTCAAACATTTGAAAATTAATTTGAAACTTAGTAATAGGCTAGGTTTAAACCTCACAAGCTATGCGGATGCCGATTCTTCAATGGATTGCAAGAAGAACTGAACAAAATGAAAGATTATCTTACATTTAAAAAGACTTGAAGAATTTTTTGTAAATCAGCAAATGTTGATGTGAATTGTCCAATTAATTGTTTATGTAATATTTTTTAGCTCTGTGGTAAGAGATTCTACTAAGAAGTTTGTGTAAAATTCACTTATTCGTGGAGACAAAAATATTCGATAATTCAAAATCATAATATAACGATTACGAACACCGATCAATCAACTTTTCCTAGATAGCAAGACGTATCACTTCAATTCAATTGAAGAAAACAACAGCCAATTGTTTCCTTCTCGTTTAAAAAATGTTGAGACATGTGTACAAGTATTTTTCTTCCAATTACTGTACCTCCATTGTCTATAAAATGTAGGAGTAAAATTGTATCTGTATTGTATCAGTATTCACTTGAGAATGGTTAGAGATAACCAACTGACCGAAACGTCGTAAATATTCAATTTCATCATTTTATTAGTAGTTTTTCCCCCGAATGTAAGAGACTGTTGCATATGTAATGACGTGATTCACTCAGAAGTTAGATAACTTGAAATCAGTTCAGTTTATTATATAGAAATTTCACGAATGATTATCTCAAAATAACCATGGATTTCAAAAATAATTCCAGTAAACAATCAACAGATATGAAACTGGATAATCCGTGATAAATACTATCATGTGAAAGTGAAGGTTATATCTGACTGAGAACATTGAATGTTATTACATTCAATGTTCGATCGATAATCCATTTAAACATTAAGTTTAGATTCTGTTTATTTATTTCATTGATTACGTTTAAATTGACATCGATGACATACTTATCAAGGCAGTACAGAACTACCAAAATTTCAGGCTGAAAATAATCTTCTGTGCAAAATTCCCTTAAAAAACCAAAATAGGCTAGAATCAAATTCAAATGATTATATCGATCAGTTTGTTTATTATATAGGTAGGTAATACATTCAGTAAGGTTTAATGTTATATTTAATGATTTCACGTAATACATTTTTTACACTGTCAAAAGATAGTTACCACTCAAAATTTTGTCATGACAATATATACGCCGGTGTTTTACACTAACGCTAACGATAATATGCAGACAGGAACATTTTGAATCCTAGATTAATCGAAAAACAAACTCTATAATAGCAACCATCTTCAAAAATAGAAACCACAAATTTTCCAAAATTCTCGAAATTCTTCTCATAACTTTTTAAAGTCAAAAAATTAAATAACCTGACAGATTTAGAAATTCATGAAGCTTTATCTGATCAATAAAGGATCTTTTGAATCTTTAGATCGACATAATTGCCTTCACATCATCGATATTCAGAATATTTGATAGTTTTTTTCAAATAACTGAGTACACCTGTATTTTCTAAGTATTCAAGTTGTTCTGGTTACAATCATTTCTATAAAGATTGTACGAATAATAAAGCATGTATTAAATGTTCTGGAAACCATAGAAGTAATGAATGTGAGTCGGATATACAGAAATGTATAAATTGTTGTAAAAAGGTTGAGAAATTAAATATAAATATAGACGTAAACCATAAAGCTTCTGATCCCGAGTGTCCTTGCTACAAGAGAATTATCGAGAGTATACATAAAAAAATAAATTATGGTGACAAATAGCAATTAACACCTCAATCCATTGTATATTTAAATTGCCAGGGATATTTGAACAATAAATGCAATATTCAACTATTGATAAGTAATTGGAAACCTACTATCTTATGCCTATCAGAAACACATATCACTGATGATAATTAGTAATATGAAATAAAAATAGATGGATACAAATACATAAACTGCTTGTCAAATAATAAACGTACTGGTGACCATGCATCTTGATATGGTAATTAAGGACCATTTGTCGCACAAAGTTAAACATATTGAAGCCAAGTATAATTATCTATGGATAATGATAATTGAAGTTCAAAAATGGACCAGCAAAAATACATTATTGGCTGTTTGTATCACCCTCCAGCTATTAAGACGAACGTTTTCCTGGATGATTTTGACGATAATATTGGAAAAAATGTGTGAGCTCGACGCATATTGTTATGATGTGTCGAGACTTCAACATAGATTGGAAGAAAAACACATGTTATTCTAAAGATGTAAAGATATAATATATCGATGGGATTTAAAGCAAATTGTCACATGGATATTATACAGAGTCACAAAAGATAGTTCCACATTAAAGTTGACTACCTTGTGACAAAATAAATTAATACATTAAAAACCTACTGTACTTCATACTCCAAAGATTTCCGATCACTCGATCATATTGGTCAAATTGGATCCAAATCATGAAAAACTCGAATAAACCATTTTATTCCGCTATTATAAGAACTATGATGCAGACAGACTTCAAAATGAATTGATGGATATGCAATGGAAATAATGATATAACAGATATAAATGAATTGACTCATAATTTCATTGAAACCAATTAAAAAATTGTAAATGAAATGTGTCCTGTTAAAACTGTATCAGTAAAAAATAGCGAGATCGCGAAATGGATAAAATGAAGAAATATATACAACTCATAGAAAGAAGAGATATCAAATATGAACAAGCTATTGTTACTGCTTTCAGAAGAAACTTGGAATGAATACAAGAAGATAAGAAAATTCGGTTACATATAAACTAAGAGCAGCAGAAAAGAAATATTACCACAGACTAATACAGCAAAGTTCTGCCACCAGAATATCTGGAAAAACTTAAAACATTTGACTACCAGGTAAATGTAAACATAACATAGAGAGAGTAAAATTCGGACATCACTAGTAAATTGGAGATAATGAAATAAGTGAAAACTTTAATAAGTTCATTCATTAATTAGCAATAAATGAAATAACAATTCTATTCCAAAGTATTACGCCCATGAGCGATATATCTGGAGCATATAAAGTCGCATGACATTTTGCTGAAGCTTCAAAATTCAGTTGTCAAAGCCCAGGAGTTAAAAAAAAAAATTGTTTTCTTCTCTGAAGGAATACTTTCGTGTCCAGAAGATGGGATAAACACCAGAGAAAAAAAAAATCAAAAATACAACAATATAAAATACTTTTAAAAAAAATAAAATACAAAAAACAATAAAAATTATAAAATATAAAACACAAAAATCTAAAATAAATATATAAAAAAAACGAAAACAAAGAAAAAATAAAATAAAAAAAAATAAAAAAATTCAATAAATTTCTAGAGATGTATTTTTTCAACCAATTGGTTAATTAATTAGACATCTTGGATTATAGTGAATAACTTCACTCACGTATGTGAGTTTCCTGAGTACTGGAAGACTGCGATAGTTATTCCAATACAAAAGGTTCCCGACACTCAGGTTTGTGAGGAATTCAGAGGAAATTAATACAGTTCCGTGTTTGAAAAGATAATAGAACTTGTGATAAAACAACAACTTTGTAGATTTTTGTCGACAGAAATAAAAGTATTATGCGGACTCCCAATCTGGTTTTCGTGCGCGGACACTCATTGTGAAAGTTCAATTTTTGAAAGTATATGGTTATGGTTGGGTTAGGGAAATCGATATAAGGTAATAAATAATATTCAGTGGTTTTTCTAGACTTTCAAAGAGCATTTGAGATAATAGATAGAATTTTTTTGATAAAAAAATTACGTAAAATGGGACTGTCGGGAAATGTGATAAAATGGTTTAGTTCCTATTTAAAAAATAGATCTCAAAAAGTTAAATTTAATAATTCGTTATCGACATCTAGAATTAATGGATATGGAGTTCCACAAGGAACGGTGTTAGGCCCTCTCTTGTTTATTTTGTATGTAAATGACATGGTTAAATATGTAAAAAAATTCTAAGATCTCAATGTTTGCCGATGACACAATTCTTTATGTAACGGGCGAGGATATTGCATTCATGTCACAATCCCTGCAAGATGACTTAGATAAGTTATATATATGGTTATGCGACAACAACATGAAAAATAATGTTAAAAAAATCAAAATTTATGACTGTTGGCAGTGAATACAAGATAAAAAATTTAAGTGAAACTGACTTAAAAGTAAAAATTAATGCAGAAGTAATTGATAGAATAGATAAAATGAAGTATCTTGGCATAATAATTGACGAAAACTTAAATTTAAAAGCGCAAGCAGAGTACATTGCAAATAAGATGTCAAAAAAAATTAGCCTTTAATACAGATTAAGAAGTAAAATTGATATGAACACAACTTTATTATTTTTTAAGACATTGACACTACCTCACATTGATTATTGTTCGTCACTTTTATTCAATCTACAAAAAAATTGTATTCATAGATTGCAGAAAATACAAAATCGGGGTATGAGAGTAGTACTAAAATGTAACAAAAGTACACCTATTAAAAATATGTTGTCAGCATTACAATTAATGAGTGTAAATCAGAGAATAACTTATCGAACACTAGATTATATATATAGGATCAAACAAAGAATGTTACCTGATTATCTAAGAGAAAATTTGCAGTTTGTTAGTGAATACCATGATTATCAGACCAGACATCGAAACGACTTTCAGATAGATACCTATAGGACACATAATATGTATAAATCCACGATGAGTAGGGGGCTTGTATTATACAATAAACTGCCCATAAATATAAAGTACTGTCAGAGCTACCGAGATTTCAAGAGATACTTGATGGAGTATACTTTTGAAAACTATTTGTAATAAATTTAAATGTAAACTGTTAGTTGATAATAGCTTTGTGCTAAATAAAGATTATTATTATTATTATTATTTATATGATCAGACTGAAATCTCTTCGCTGTATGTACTTATAATTACATTATTTTTATTATAGTAAATAAACCAAATCATAGATATCCCACAAGAAATTTAGATACCGATATTTATTTAATAGCGCCCACCTCTGTATTAAGAAAAAACTACTTCACCTATAATGCTGGAAAGGTATAAAATCACCTACCATTGGAGCTAAAATCTATGAGTGCATACAAAAAGTTCGACTGAGGCTTTTTTTTTGGACAGACCATTTCACTCAGTAGTAGAATTTTATTCTGTTCTACTGGTTCGAATTGGTTGGGGGGGGTTGATCCCCCTAGGGGGGAAATAAATTTTGTTTACAGGATAAATGGCGCAATTTTGTAGCAATAGGTATGAGAGTTTGTAAATAGGTAGTTTCGTATGATATCCTAGATAGTATTGGTTTTGGTTCGAATTGGTTGGGGGGTTGACCCCCTGGGGGAAGAAATAAATCTTGTTTACACGATAAATGTCGCAATTTTGAAGCAATAGGGTTGAAAGTTTGTAAATAGGTAATTTCGCATGATATCTTAAATGGGATTGTTTTTGGTTCAAATTGATTGAGGGGTTGACCACCTGGGAGGGAAATAAATCTTGTTTACACGATAGAAAGCGAAATTTTGTAGCATAGGGTTGAAAGTTTGTATCTGGGTAGTTTTGTATGATATCTTGGATGGGATTGGTTTTGTTTCGAATTGTTTGGGGGGTTGACCCCTGGGGGAATAAATAAATCTTGTGTACATGATAAAGGGCGTAATTTTGGAGCAATAGGATTGCAAGTTTGTGAGTAGGTAGTTTCGTATGATATATTGAATGGGAATTTGATATATTTTAATGCGAATTGGTTGGGGGGTTGACCCCCCAGGGAAATAAATCTTGCTTACACGATAAAAGGTGAAATTTTGGTACCATAGGGTTGAAACTTTGTAGGTGGGTATTTTCGTACGATATCTTGGATGCTATTCATTTCTATATGAATTGGTTGGAGGGTTGGCCCCCCGGAGGAGGAAATAAATCTTGTTTACACGATAAAGGGCGCAATTTAATAAAAATAGGGTTGAAAGTTTGTAAGTAAAGGGCGCAATTTTATAAAATTAGGGTTGAAAGTTTGTAAGTAGATACGTAGTTTCGTATGATATCATGGATGTGATTGGTTTTGGTACAAATTGGTAGGGGGTTGATCCGCCGGGGAGGAAATAAATATTGTTTACACATTAGAGGGCGTATTTCACATAATTGACTCATAAATGTGTTTCTGTTTTGTGCTTCTATTTTAATAGATTCTTATTTTGTTCAACGATTGAAAGTGTGTTTTGTTTGATTAATTATAATTGTAAAACTTTATTTTTAATTCGCTCTATGTGATTTTGTAATTTTATATGACAATAAAGCTATTTCTCTCTCTCTCTCTCTCATAAAAGATTTCAAATATCAAGCCCGATTTCGATACAGAAAAATTGGAAAAGTAATGAAATTTAAATTGAGATTGTCTCCATCAAAAGGACAAGAATTTACTTAAATATGTACTATAAACAATCAAGCCGTTGATAACCTTCTAGTTATCGGAGAATTCGAAAATTTTCAATTAATTCATCTTCAACAGATCCAATTGATCCCTGATAGACTGATAAACGTTTCGAAGAAGGTTAATCCGAGAGGAATTCGGGTTTTACGATACAAAAAAAATTATAACAATCATGAACACGGAATCAGCAAATGAAATCTATTGTTTTATGATGTGTTCGGTATCACGTAGTTAGACTGATGGTCTACGTTATGATTTATTATCATATTAGATTGAACATTGAATGATTACATAAAAATTTTTGCTTATAAATTTTGAACAGTTGTATTTTGTTTCTCATTTTCACCTAATTAGCAATCTCAATGTACTATACCTACTAGTTTCCCGACCACACGTTGCTGCGTCTCAATTTATATATATATATATGTGTGTGTGTGTGTGTGTGTGTGTGTGTGTGTGTGTGTGTGTGTGTGTGTGTGTGTGTGTGTGTGTGTGTGTGTGTGTGTGTGTGTATACAAGTGTTATTTAAATTGGATGCGCAACACGGGAAAATTAAACTAGAGGCTGTGGCGGATTTACAGATTTGCCGCCCGTAGGCTATTCAATTTTTGCCGCCTCTGAGTTTTGATATCAAAAAAATTCAAACTTTTTGATTTGTGCTCCATCCTCCTTGGTACTCCACCCGTATTTTCAGTATGATTGAGATCTATGGTGTACCGGTGTTAGATCGTTTATTATATTCATAGCATAAAATATTGTTTTAAGCAAAAAATATCTCAATAATGTACCAATTTCAAAGTTAGATAAGGCATGTCTTTAAACTATACAATACTTATAAATATGAAAATAGCTTACATGAAAAATATACATTTGGCCAACGTTGATAAATACTACTATTTATTATAACATTTACAACAAGACCCCGTGGTTGTGTGGATGTGATGAAAGTGATGCTTTTTTTTATTTTGTTTGTTTAATATTTGGAGGCGATGAAAAGTGGATGAAATTAGGTATAGGTGATCTCAAACATTTGGTAGACAAGATTGAAAACATATGAAAATTCTCCATAGAAACAGTCTAGTAAGTTTTCAACTCTTGGTAAATGTGAATATTGAGTCTTTTTTGAGCGAGGTTTATGCAGATCAGATGAATATTCGTTTTTTGCACCTGCACGAATGCATTTTGTTAACAAATTATTGATTTAGATAAATTGATAAATCCCTTGAAGATATTCTATTGGCTATACCTAGATTTAGCATGAAACCATAGATGAAAAACAGATAGGTACACAAATATGATAATCATTTATTCTATTCAACTTTTTTTAATGTACTTATTTGACTGGAGAGAAGCTGTAAAAATGTACTAATGTAAACATTCAATTTAAATAATTCGTGTAGGTACGACATGAGCGCTTAAGGCTCATTTGGATTCTCCAAACTTTTTCTTACTACAAATAAAATAATTAACTCATGAAATTTATCAAATTTCTAATGAGCAAATTGTCTAAACCAAAAGACTATATCTTTAGGTACCTATGAGATATTGAACTAGTTCTTCATTTAATAAAAATAAGTCAATTTTAGTCAGTATTTTTTACGCATAAAGAAATAACATTCTGAAATTGAATTTGGCAATTTGCAAACTTGCTGCAGCAGTCATGATTAGACCAACACCTCCTATACTAGAAGGCCGGGAAGCTGAATCCAAGATGGCGCATGAAGTAGTCAGCGGGTATTTTAAATTCATTATATGAAATATTTATAGATTTTGTTATAGTAAATATTTAAATGTTTTTGATCATGTTAA
>JARQZK010005596.1:0-10464 GCA_030704885.1 Cynegetis impunctata | reverse complement strand
TGTTTTTTATTAGTTTAGTAAATTTCGTTTCGCTTTCAGTATGGACCCATAAGTGATAAAATTATTTTGTAAACGTAGAAATTTTCTCTCGTTTATTGGTTGTCAATAGGCATACATGTTATTGAATTTTCTGCATGTTCTTGCAATTATTTAGTCACATTGACCATGTACAATAAATAACTTCATCAAAACTTCATGAGAATAGTTATTGCCTTCCATTTTGATTGTTTTCAAATCAAATTATCGTTAATGAACGCGCGAACGTCTTATTGTAGATGGACTAATTGTCAAATTTTCATAATGACATCTTTCTTGACATATCATACCTACCTAATACAAAATATGGCTAAATAATCCGATTTTTATAGAAACTTGCTTTTATTTCAGAAACCTGACTTTTTAGGTATAGGAACATGATATATAATTTGAAAGAAATTTCAATTTTCTTTCGAGATATTTAATAATATACAGGGTATTACATTTGAAAAAATGCACTTTTTACTATTTTTGTATTTATCGTTAAAATCGCAAATTTTGAAGGACCCTGTATAATGGAGAACAAAGTCCTTAGAATATTCCTAATACGTCGGAACTTGGTAAACTACACCTAAAATTTCAGCGTCCTCTTCGCTCTCCTGATATCCTGATCACGCACGCTCCTTCCAGAGAGCATTTACGGCACTAATTACAACCATTTTTCTTCTTCTTCTTTCTCATACATGTCACTTCTTTCATACGAAGATTTTTTTTTCCTACTATCTCTTCCGGTCATTGATGTACACTTCTTTCAGCTCTTCAGTTTAAGACTTCTTGGTTCGACTCAGTGCGCATGTGCAATGGAACCATTTTCGGTACTTTCGACCTTAGATTTCCTTATGGGAATTTACATGTAAAAATGACCCAAAGTGCGGTTAAACCGGCCTAGCCTATATACTGCTATGTTTTGCACAAAAAAATAAGGAAACCATTTAATTTCTCGAAAACCTCTGGGGATAGGTATAGGGAAGTATCATACAAAAACAATTGGAAAGTGGTAGAGAAGCAAAAAATGAAATAATATATAGGGTGTCTCAATTGAAATTTCATAGTTGCTTCTACTTTTTAGTATAAGCGGCAACGCCGCAGCGCCACTATTATTTTAGATCGATAGAGCAAAATCAATTACCCATGAAACCAAATTTTCAGAATAATCTCATGTCCCGTTCTCCGTAAACGTCTAACCTACCATCCACCGTGAGTGACCCTGTATATATATATATATATATATATATATATATATATATATATATATATATATATATATATATATATATATATAAAATCTTGAATGTGATGTTAGATAAATCATTAGTTTTAGTTTGTAACTTAATCTGATGAAGGCACTGTGTTATCGAAACAATTGTCATTTAATGTGAATATAGTAGAAACTAAGTTTTAATAAACATGTTCTTTTTTCATAAGTATTGTTTGTTATAAATTTGCGTATTTTCTCAATAGGCTCTGAATCAGCTTCCCCACATTCTGCCAGACTACATGTTAGTATTTGCTATACCTATTTTGGCTCACGATCCTGCCTTAACAAAATGGGATGAAGTGGAAGAACTAAAAGTTTCCAAACAATGTCTTTGGTTCATTTTGGAACCTTTAATAACAAAGAGTGATTATTTTAGTTATGGATTTTACAAAACTCTAATTGAACGTATGAAAAATCATAAGGATGCAGTCAGACCTGAAGACGATTCCATAAATTATGTGAGTATAGAATATCTTCTGTCTTCCTTTTTTTTTATATGATTGGTACAAAGGAAAGGTATATATTTTGCAGAATATTTGTTTACAAATTTACGACTTGTGAAAATTACTCACTTTTTTCAAATTGTACTTAAAAAAAATACTTTTATATTCTCTTATAGAGTATTTTTGAACAAGAAATTATGTTGTGTCCTTTACTTCTCTCTGGAGCACGGGGCCTCGATCTGGATCTCTTGCTTGCTGTGGTTTTGCCAAGTACGACCAAAGATCTCAATATTCTTCTTGAAGTTTAATTCCTTTTTACTTGGTGAGACTTAAATGGTTTACATTGCTTATTATGTTTGGACAAAAACCTTCATAATTTTCCGTAAATATCGATTGATGTAAACATGGTACCGACTTCATGTTGGAGTTGAATATTTTGGGATTGGTGGGTTTGGAATAAATGTGTGATTTCCACACGTTAGCATTCCAAATACCTGTCTAGTCTTCGATTGAGAATGTCTTTCTCGGTGCCGCCGTTCGTCTTAAACACGAAGTTCGTGACGAACCTTATCATGAAAATCATTTGTCAGACATCAGTAGCTTGTTATTGCTAATAAAAGATAAATAAGTAAAAATAAAACTACAGCATATATATATATATAAATATATATATATATATATATATATATATATATATATATATATATATATATATATATATATATATATAGTATATATATATATATATATATATACACTATTGGACAAAAGTAGAGCAACAAAGTGCTTTTATGTCTTTGAATTAAAAAATTAATTTATTATGTTTGTAATCCTGGCTTATTTTAATGAAATATTATCCTCATAATATAAGTAACATACCACAATATTTTGGACAAATTCAAATGAAATGAAGGTCGAGAAATATTTATAATTATAAAAATCGATGAATTGAAGTGCGACAAAAGTAAAGCAACAAATTGTGTAAACAGTATTTTATTTTATATATTACGATAAAAAAACATTTAGCACATTCAATAATTACAATAGCTATAGGTATTACGTTAATAGTTAATAGAATATCCATTATTATTCATTTCTTGCCGACAACGTCACGGCATTGACACAATCAATTTTTGAACAGTGTCTTCGGAAAGGTTTGTCCAAACTTCATTGATTTTATTCATCAACGATTGTTTATTTGTAAAAAATTGTGTACGAATTCCACGCTCAACTTCTTCCCATAAATTTTCAATGGGGTTGAGGTCTGGTGATTCTGCCGGCCACTGCAAAACCCGAATGCTATTTTCATGAAAACATTCTTGAACAATTCATGAAGAGTGCTTTGGATCGTTATCCTGTTGGAAAATAAAATGCAAAGGCATTTCCCACTCTGCATAAGGCATCATTACATTTTGCATTATATCTCTATATGCAAATCGATCCATAGTGTCATTAATGAAGTTTAATGGACCCACCCCATTCCATGAGAAACAACTCCATAGAAACACTGCCTTTACCATGTTTAACTGTGGGTGTAAAGTATTTGTAATTAAACCTTGTGTTGATTGGCCATCTTACACGCTTCATTCCATCAGAATTAAAAATTTTATAACGCGTTTCATCGCTGAATAAAACTTTTTCCAAACGTCTACCGTCCAATTTGAATGTCGGCGTACTAATTTAAGCCTAGCCACTCTATTTCTTGCCGAAATAAGCGGCTTTTTAGCTGGTCGTCTGCTAAAAAACTTTGCTTCTAATAACCTTCTTTGAAACTGTCCGTGATAACCATATTTCGGGAATTTCAGCAATAATTCTAGGTGCAGACATCCAGGGATCGTTTGAGAAATTCTTTTAATGCGTCTATCTGTCCAAATCGTTGTTTATCTTGGCCTTCCCCGATTTCGGTAGATTCTCTAAATGTTCCCCTTTCATGATAGTTTGAAATTATTTTGGATACAATGTATCTGGGTAAAAACGAAAATCGTCTTGAAATTTTTGACTTGTGATGTGCCTTCCAAGTGTGCAGTCACTACTCTCTGCTTTAATTCTCTCGAAATAAGAATACCTCTTGGCATGATTAATCCAACACAGAAATATTAATCAAACATAAAATAAATATTTCTACCTTCACTTTCACTAAAACCTTTATTTTTCAGGGAAATATTGAAATGTTGCTTTACTTTTGACGCGTTACAATACTGTATTTCAAAGTTTATGTCGATTAAAATTCATTTGTTTCGATTGTTGGAAAGAGCTGTTGCCTCCGATAATAGCAGCCTACTTTGATATTTGAGACACAATATAGTTAAATACGATATCTTCCATTTGATATTATAAAATAGAGATTTCTTTCATTTCTCGAAAATGTTGCTTTACTTTTGTCCGATAGTACATATATATATATATATATATATATCTATATATATATATATATATATATATATATATATATATATATATATATATATATAAATATATATATATATATATATATATATATATATATACATATATATATATATATATTATATATATATATATATATATATATATATATATATATATATATCCAACATTTATATGATATAATACTGCAATATTTACACACTGCAATTGCTGGAGCATTTTCTTTTTTTTTCATAATAAGTCCATATCTTTTTTCGCGACATTTTTAAAACGAAAACCCTGCCCATCCAATCGGTTAGAAAGTCTAAACTATTCAAATTTTATATACACAATTCACCAAGTAAACAATTTTTTTTAACGATTTCCGTAACCGACAAACAAACAAAATAATCGCAAAATTCGCGCCATCCTTTTTATTCTGCTATGTCACTTTTGATTAGAAAGAGAGAAAGCGAATTTCTACGCGTCAGTTTGCTTTCGGATACACATTTTAGAAGGCAAATGGATGTTTCCAATTTCAGATTTCAAAATCCAATTTTTAGATATTTAATTTCAGATTTCCGTAACCGACAAGAAAATCTGAATCGTAAAATTCGCGACATACTTTTTATTCCACTATGCTAGGTTTGCTTAGGAAGAGAGAAAAAATCGCGCCATCTTTTTTATTCCGCTATGCTAGATTTGATTAGAAAGAGAGAAAGCGAATTTAACCAAATTCCTACCATCCTTTGTATTCCGCGCCATCCTTTTTATTCCGCTATGCTATGGTTATAAAGAGAAAAAGCGAATTTCTACATATTAGTCAGTTTTCGTTTGGATATACATTCAATTGGTTTGGGATATCCAATGATTTTATTTGTCGATTCGGATCTGTTTCTTGGTATAGATTGTTAGCGTTTGGTTCGGTTAGGTCGATTTTCGAAATCGAATTTTATAGATACGAATAGATTTGTGTTTTGTTTGAAATCGGATTTTGAATTCGTTTAGATATATCGGTCTCTAGCCTAATATATATATATATATATATATATATATATATATATATATATATATATATATATACATATATACTTATACATGAAAATATATATATTTATTTATTTATTGAAAACTGCTTGTACATACTCATCAGAGCAAATATACATAAAACCTGTAGAGAGGCTTGAATCCTCTGTGCACAGGAGCAGGTAACTTATATCTAACTTAACAAAAACTATACTAAAGCTAAGTTACTTAATCAATCTAAACTGTTCCAATTTTTTTATTATGATTTTTGATTAAAGTACACTTGTCATTTGCTTTTATTTCCTTTGTCTCATTCAGTTCCTCACAAGTTCCTTCTCTACTATAAATTTATTCAATTTATTTACAAAGTTTCTCTTTTTAGGATTTTCTATTTTGAGATCATTAGATAACATATTATAAAATTTGATAGCAGTATAAAAATAACTTTGTTTAGCAAGAGTTAAATCATGACAGGATAGGCAGTTTTTTATATCTAGTCTTGCTCACAGAATTCATAAATTGCATCTTCAAGTTTTCATAATGAAATAATATACATCTACTAATGTACATTTGTTCTATTGTTAATAGTGTATCTAGTTTCAGGATTTCTTTGAATTTTTTCTGGATTTTTCCTAACGGTCTTAACTTAGTTTTATAAGCTCCTCCCCATATGATTAATCCATAATTTATTATACTATAAACATATGCATAATATATTAAGACAAGTATTTTTAGAGGTAAATGTTGCAATTTTTTAACAATATATAGAAAGTATCTTATTTTGCTTATTATTTTTTGGATATGCAAATCCCATTTTAGATTAAAATCTACAATTATCCCCAAATATTTAACATTAGTATTCCTGTTTATTTGGGTTTCATTAATTTTTATTACTAATAACTCAGGTACACTGTCTGTATAGCATCCAAAAGTTACGTATTCGGTTTTAGTTATATTTAAAGTTAATTTATTTTGACAGAACCAAAGATTCAGTTGACTTAGGTATATATTCATTAATCTTACTGATTCATCCCATTCGTCCTCAAAGCTCAGTACTACAGTATCATCCGCATATGCATAAGTATGTTCACAATATTTGAAAATGTCATTGATATAAATTAAAAAGAGCAGCGGACCCAGCACTGAGCCCTGAGGAACACCTATCTTAACTACTTTACTTATACTTTTTGTACCATTTAATAATACTCTTTGTTTCCTATTTGTTAAGTAGTAGCAATTGTGTATATATATATATATATATATATATATATATATATATATATATATATATATATATATATATATATATATATATATATATATATATATATATATATATATATATATATATATATATATATATATATATATATATATATATATATATATATATATATATATAATTTCACCATCTTTTGCTGAACATAAATAGGGGGGTAACATTGTAAAGTTTAATTGTTGACAATAAAATTAATTAATAATGTCAAAATATTAAACATAGCTCTTTTGGAAATATAGTATTATAACTTGGATCCTCAATGATGAAAGCTATAACAAAAAATATATTACAAATATGTTACTTGTAATGTTATATTTCCATTTGTATGATTTGAATCACAATCCACAGCCGAAATTGCATGGTATTAATATTCGCACACTTTAATATAAAAACTTTTATTTCCAGAAAATATGGGCTTTATGTGATCTTGCAATGGGGCTACTTTTGACAAAAACTTCTAATTATGATCTCAAAGATTTCCCATCTGATACAAGAATTCCAATTATGTATTTTGCTCCTCAAGCAGACTTCTCAAACACTAGAGTTTTTCTACCTCCAGAGCTACAGTATCAACCTAATGTAAAAACAACAATAAGTATGTCAATGTTGAATAATGACAGAAACAAAAAATTAAAACAGAAACACAAATTAGAAGGATGTGGTCCATTGGGAACAGATGTACAAGTGAGTCTTGCTTTATTATCTTTAATCGCCTAGCCTATTTTTAATGTGTTTCGTTTCTTGTATATAGCACACTTTCCCAGATGGAATTGATGCACAGGTATGTTGATCTTGTATTCTAGTTCTTAGGTTGGTTGTATTTTCTTCCGAAGTTTCAGTATTTATAAAACTTTTATTTTTCGATTCTTAATTTTTGGTTTTCTATAAAGGAAAATAAATACATCGATATGATAAAACAAATGTGATGATGATTTGTTGTGAAATGGAGGTAAAGCAACTAAGTTTAGAGCTAAAAACCTAGAGAAGTTATATTTTGGAATAGCGCCACTTATCAGTTATCATATAGTAAAGTTGGAAAATTTGGGTGAAATTTAGATAATACAGTTTAATTTCTGTTAAGAGAAAAAAAGAATCGGTGAAATTAAAAAGCATACTTTATTATGACAAAACGATTTGTAGAGGCAGCATGTATCAGTTTTTGCATCATTTCCCTCATTAAATTAGAATGGTAAATTATTGATTTCTACGAATTGTTCCTGAGGGTGCTATAGTTTTATAAATGTTATATTTCTGTCACTTGTTCTAGTTAGAAATGAAAGATATTCAGTAAAGTCAAACTTGAGAAAGTAACAGTGACGAAACTTACAAGGTTCTTCGCGAATTTTAGCCATGTTCGTATTATTTACAGTTCTATGAGGTAATTTATTTTTCCGTCAAGAGTTCCAGTAGGCAATAAAATTATTCGAATTTATAGCTATTAGCATTGTCCCTTAGAGTTGTTTGAAATGAAGATGTGTACATGTTATTAGTCGATCTTTAATTATTAATTAGTTAATAATTAAAAAATCATTGTGGACTTATGTGAAATGCCAATAGTTTTAATGCAATTTGCTACTGACTGCATTTTAAAATCTTGAGCTACTTCAATGCCTGATTTGAATTTTTCTATATGCAGATCGCAAAATTTTGCTTATCACTTTCAAAAAAGTGCGTGTTTTTTGCAACAAGTGAATTTTCGTCTTTTGATCATAATATTAATGATAGATTGTTGATTCGTTTTATGGATTAATGCACTTCAAGAATCTGTTGTTCATGGCTTTGTATTCCATCAGAATCATGTGTATAAACCCTCAAGTTGAAATTTAAACATAATTAAAAAATTCTCAAAAGATGTGGTCATTTTGTATCCATTGACTCAAACTAATACCAACCATAATATTCTATAAGAGTTTTCATTGAAATTAGTACAAAATGTTTTCAAAGTTATTTAGTATTTGTATTTACTAATCTTATCCTTTTTGAATTCGAAATTTGTTAATTATTGAATATTTTGCCTTCGTTGCTGTCATGCTATTATTTGAAGTCTGCTATTATATATTTAAAATTATTCTTAAATATTTTATTGAGACATAAGTGCAATACTTATTGTTGAAATATATGACTTGGTTGTATACTCTCCGAAAATTATAGACTATTGCACTGTATCAAAAGTCAACAGTGAAACGCGGGAGTAGATTTTAAATCCTTTTAAGATCTCCTGGACCATGATTTTCGAAGTTGATGTGATTATATATATATATATATATATATATATATATATATATATATATATATTATATATATATATATATATATATATATATATATATATATATATATATATATATATATATATATATATATATATATTATATATATATATATAATATATATATATATATATATATATATATATATATATATATATATATATATATATATATGGGTGCATCAGAACAATATCCAAGTCCAATAGTTTTATTTTCTTTTTTATTTTCGATTCACTACCCCCATACGGTTCCTTTACAGAGCGACAAAGGTCCAAGTCCACTGCTCAATAGTTAACTTTAAAATACCACTAGATCGGTATTATTTGAAATAAATAACATGAAATTACCTATGAACACAAACGCAAATATCCTAATTATACAAAACTTTGTGAAATGGACTTAAATCACTGTTGTTCTGATACACCCATATATATGTATATATATATATATATATATATATATATATATATATATATTTATATATATATATATATATATATATATATATATATATATATATATATATATATATATATAAATATATATATATTATATATATAATATATATATATATATATATATATATATATATATATATATATATATATATATATATATATATATTTAAATTTTGGACCAAATTAAATTTGGTATACAGGGTTCCCCAAACTCGATGACCTATTAGATGTATCTAGAGAACGAAAAAAGTTAGCGACTTCAAATTCGAGCTACGCGTATAGGAGATTATTATCTACAATTGGAAAAATATTATCATCATTGCAACGTTGCCAGATCTACGAGTAACTTATGTTAACTATTTTATTTTAAATGGAACACCATGTATATTCTAACATTTTTGAATTATGTGGAACATTTTGAAACCTTTTCATAGAACATATGACATACAAAGAGTTAAAGAGTAGCTTTAAGCTAATCTTCGCCTGCCTGGGCAAATGCTGTGTATACACATTTGTGGAAATAAAGTCATTTTATTATTATTATTATTATACCTATCTTGAGCAATTTTCAAAATAAAAATAATTTTTTTAAAAATTTGGCAACAAATATCTACGAATTAAAAATTTATTTTTAATTCTTTCTGACTATCACAGTTAGAGCCCTGAAATGTGTGTTAGAGAATCATATTAGGTTAGTTCAACATAATAAATTATGAGAGACAAGGTATCTCATACAGGGTGTGCAGAAAATAATGTTCTCTTGGAAGAACATAAAATTGAAATTTATGCCTTAATTTCAAACGGGACACCCTATATTTTATAGCAGCATTCAAAAGAAGAACAAATTTCTCAACTAAAAATATATAATAGGATACTTTTCCCTAGCGGTTTAAGACTTATTGGCAAAAAACTAGAAAAACTCAATTAAAACAAACATAATTTTTCATTCTATGCCTGAGGGCGGTCGTGGCAACGCAAACGAATGTCACCGGCTTTCCAACCTTCAACCTCGAATTTTGCCACGTCAAGCATTCAAAAAAACAGAGTTTAATCAAAAAGTGAAATAATAACAATTATTCAATAATTTCAAAAATATATACATATGAGTTTGAAACAGATAAAGCATAATAAATGAGATTTGTCAGAATTTGCAATAAAACATCAATCCAGATAATGCGACAATTACAGTAAAAATGATGTTTTATTTTACAGGTTATGCTATGGTGATGCCATCAAAATCTCCTAACCAGTCTTAGCATTTTGAATCTTGATAATGTCTAGCATTACATATGTCAAAAATACACTGGAA
>JARQZK010005595.1:0-10519 GCA_030704885.1 Cynegetis impunctata | reverse complement strand
CTTAAAAAACTCGATTTTATTAAAAAGTTGACGTTTTCGCCACGACATTTCGTGGCTTTATCAAAACTTTTATATATATATATATATATATATATATATCTATATATATATATATATATTTATATATATATATATATATATATATATATATATATATATATATATATATATATATAAAATTTGAATTATTGTTACCTAGTCTTCTATATGCTCATCTTTAAAGGGATTAGGTTTCTAGGTTAAGTAGTCAAATTAATTTATTCTATATAAATAAACGTTTCGACGTATTTGTCTTCTTCAGTATATATGGTTTGTTATATACTGAAGAAGGCAAATACGCCGAAACGTTTATTCATGTAGAATAAATCAATTTTACTACTTAACCTAGAAACCCAATCACTTTCTTCAAAGGTATATATATATATATATATATATATATATATATATATATATATATATATATATATATATATATATATATATATATATATATATATATATATATATATATATATATATATATATATATATACATAACATGAAAAAACGACAGCAATAGCTTTACAAAATACTGGACTTCATTTGAGCGATTGCGTTTTGCTTATTCGCTGAATCACGAACTTCGCACGCCAATGGTGTGTTTTGTATAGTGATAGTTAGTACCATGCATTGAGAAGTATCCGTCTAATGCTTACATAATATTAGCATCAAGAGTATTGTCGTAGTATGAAAACATTTTGATTGAATAATTACGCAATTTTATATCAAGTTCAGGGACACTCTTGAATATTACAAGGAGAATGTATGTATATCTAGCGAGATATATTGTGAATATCTTTTCTCATAGCTGATGACAGAAATGTAGTAGTTTATTTCTTCCTCAGAAGATGAATTAGATATGAAGAAAACTGATGGAAATATTTCACTTAGTTCAACTTCGATGTTTGTCTATTTAACACTATAATGTAATTTTTTCTGAAATTTCTTTGCAGTTGACTTATAAATTGAAAATTATGGCAAGCAGAAAAGGAAACAAAATATATAGAATGCTTACTTTGATTTCTATAAATTTAGCTTTTGATTGATGATAAAAATAATTGAATTTTGCACGAAGGAGTCGACATGAAAAAAAATTTAAAATAATACTGTCTGAAGAATTCTTTCCTTAATTTTGATTCAAACCGAATTTAAGCGATTTTTTATTCGCTTTTTTTTGAAAGGTCCAATTTTTCGCATGAAGTGCATCGCGTCGAGACGCGATTCGAATGGAATGCATTATGGTTTGAAAAATCACGCTTCAATAGCAGACCGAAATGAAATTTAGAAAATCATTCATTTCAATCAAAGAATTAACATGAACTCTATCCACGTACCAAAATTCAACCCTCAACTCAATCTGCCGAAGCAGTGCAGTTGGCAAAATTTCAAAAACCACGAAGAAACAAGAAATATCTTTGTATAAAAATCAGTGGTTGAAAAAAGTTAATTTAATTTCGAAAATTTCATTCTTCCCCGAAAAGAAGGAATCTCCTATGTAATGTCTCCAGATAATGATGTGGCATTTATATATTGGACGCGAAACAATACAGTCATATTCAAGTTTGCTTCTGACTTAGGAGTTATATCAATGAACTTATGTTGAGAAATTGAAGAGTAATCTTGCATTGCGAATGATAAAACCATACATTCTGCTAGAAGTTAAAATCAACTGATATGAGGTATGAATGAGCAACTCTGATTAAAATATCAGGGCGAGATCCATAACCAAATGTTATCGCGTTTATATTTCTAATAAAACTCATGTTAGATGCCATTATGTATCTGTAATATATATATATATATATATATATATATATATATATATATATATATATATATATATATATATATATATATATATATATATATATATATATAATTATTTATTCGAATTGTTGTTGCCTGTGATCTATTTTTAATCTCTTGATAATTAGTAGCATTAACAGGCTGGTTGAATCTTAAAAAACTCGATTTTATTAATAAGTTGACGTTTCACTACGACATTCGTAGTTTTTCAAAACTTTCGAAAAAATTGAAATTTCTTTGACATTTATTGATTTGAAAAAATTTGAATAGACAAAGACTACTTTGTCTCGCAAAAATTTTTTTCCGAATGTGGTTGTTCTTTGTTATTTATTACGTGCTATTCAGTCTAATATCAACATTCAAAATTGTTATCATTAGATGGCAAGGGAAACCACAGAAACTTTTACCTACATAATGTTCGAAAATAAAAATAATAGGGTACTATTTATCTAACAACAAAGAATTTAGTCGCAGGAAAATATTGAAAAAGTAGAGCAGAACTATCGGTATAGAACGTTTATATGGAAGCAGCCGTTGACACGTGTTTCGGACTCTTTGGTCCTCATCAGAACGGCGCAGCAAAGCATTGGATTGAAAATTTGGAGATGAAAATAGTACAACAAATAAAAACCTCTGCTACGGAAGACAATCACACCTTTGTGGACTATTGTTTGAACTCTCCGGTTTGGGAGATTTGGTCAAACTCTGCCACGGAGGCGATTAATGCCATCCGCGAGATCTCAGAACGAGTAAATAAACAATAATAAAGAAATTAGTCGCGGGAAAATATTAAATAAGTTCTGACGAGGACCAAAGAGTCCGAAATACGTGTCAACGGCTGCTTCCATATAAACGTTCTATACCGATAATTCTGCTCTACTTTTTTAATATTTTCCTGCGACTAATTTCTTTGTTGTTAGATAAATAGTACCCTATTATTTTTATTTTCGAACATTACGTAGGTAAAAGTTTGTGTGGTTTCCCTTGCCATCTAATGATAACAATTTTGAATGTTGATATTAGACTGAATAGCACGTAATAAATAACAAAGAACAACCACATTCGAAAAAAAATTTTAGCGAGACAAAGTAGTCTTTGTCTATTCAAATTTTTTCATATATAATACCACTAGAGATGAAATTTTGCCGGCAAAATTTCTCGATTGTAATATGAAAGTTTGTTGCTTAGGCGATTTCGCGAATGACATTTGTATCAAAATCACGAGCCGTCAGGCGAGTGATTTTGGAAAAAATGTCATGAGCGAAATTGTCTAAGCAACAAACTTGAATGTTACAAGAGAGAAATTTTACCTGCTTAAATTTCATCTCGAGTGGTATTCGACATGACTATTTCACGAGAAAATATGTCTAACAGTAATATGGTCACATTTCAGAAAGTCAAGGAAATAACGATTCATGTGAGAAACGTCAAAATATTGTCGCTGAAATACTAACATAGTAAGTTTTGCCGGCTTGCATGTTTTATCGCTGTGAAACGAGAGTAGCTATGGAAACTTTCTCACTAAAAATGGAATGAGTGAAATAGTCAAATCAATAAATGTCAAAGAAATTTCAATTTATTCAAAAGTTTTGAAAAACTACGAATGTCGTAGTGAAAAGTCAACTTTTTAATAAAATCGAGTTTTTTAAGATTCAACCAGCCTGTTATTGCTAATAATTATCAAGAGATTATATATATATATATATATATATATATATATATATATATATATATATATATATACATATATATATATATATATATATATATTATATATATATTTATATATATATATATATATATTATATTATATATATATATATTATATATAATATATATATATATATATATATATATAATATATAAGATTCTTCGTGTTATAGAGACACGTCCGTCGTAATAAAATGTAGGACGTACGAGTTCTCGTTGCCGAAATGTTTTCAACTATTTGAGAGAAATATTGGGTTGGATGATACTGATGAGCCCCAAATGAGGGCCAAACAGTTTGTCTATCATTTTCCATTGATTGTGATGAACACACTGAACATGTACCATCTAAGGTAGATGGGGATATTTCGATGTTTCGTGAACTCGTATAACCAGCTCCGCTAGGAGGTTTGTTTGATTAGTTTCGAATATATATATATATATATATATATATATATATATATAATAATATATATATATATATCGTATATATATATATAATATATATATATATATATATATATATATATATATATAATATATATATATATATATATATATATATATATATATATATATATATATATATATATATTATATATATATATATATATATATATATATATATATATATATATATATATATATATATATATCAAACAAATTTTGAAAGTCGCGTAGGTCTAAAACGGATAAAAAACTTCTCCCATACCTGACTGTTGACTTTCGATATGCTGCAGTAGTCTATTATTTAAGGGAAAAATACGTCTTGTGTTAACACATTTATGCTCAAAAAGTCCCTGAGGTAACCAACTCATCAGTAAATATTCCAGGTGGTTCTAACATACTACAAAGTAAAATCAGAATGTTTTCAAAATAAAAGAATAAGTTTTGCAATCAGCTAATATCTATTTGCACCAATACTGAGAATTTCAACATAATTTCAAAATAACAATATGACCGTCACTGAACTAACTTCAAATGCATATAAAAAAATACAAAATTGAAGTAAAAATACGAACATAGTGATACAAAGGCATTATTTATTTATACCAGAACACCAAGCCATGCCAAGATGAGGTTCATACAATGTTATGCGTACTACTAGTTTTGTTAGGAAGAAAAAGAATGTTTCAAATTAGTATCCAAAAGCGTAGAATAGCATGATAGGCGCTATTGTAATGTTGGTGTCATGCAAACAAAATGTATTAATCAATTTATGTCAAGTTTCAAAATCATTTGCCATGAAGCTAGCTATAAATCGGGATGTTATTACACATTAAATCAAAAGAGTTATATAAGAAAAACTTCCGTCGATGGATGACGATTGACGAATAAGCTGGTGGAAAGTATAAATGAATTTGTGTTATTGGGATACATCGAACAGATGTCTGAATCATTTTCAGCAAGTTCACAAAATATTTCATGCTGAAGTAGAAGTTAATACTGCAATGTTGACATTGGTAAATATTAGAAACTAGGCTAACATTTTAAACGGAGGAAAAGAGCTAAGAAAGCAAAAGACTCAACGCGGAAAGAACTATTAAAATTTATCCACTAAGTTCCACACAGGACATTTTTGATTGTGAAAGTAGTTCTGTTTGTCACTGTTGGTGATGTTGGCAACAAAAGTTAGTTAATACAGTTTAATACATGTTTACCATGGAAATTCACTTATATTTTGTCATAAGTATCACTGAAACGAAGACTGATGAATTGAACAATCTACTTCTTGGAGCTTCAAAATTTTCAAAGCTCGATAGTGGGTGCGCTTGAATGATGTATTGTTTGTTCTAACGCCAACTAGAGCATTTACTGTAGTGATACCTTTGGCCAATAGGTAGTCTTTTCATGAGCATCTCTCTGGAAAAATGAAAGCTTATAATGCCTTTCAAGCGCCCCAAAATGATTTTCATAAATGGCGATTTCGGTTCAGAAAAGCTTTCTGATAGATTGAGATATTTAGATGTGAACAGCAAATTGGTTTGTATAATATGCATACCTTTTGTGACATATGAATTGATGGAGTAATGTTGGTAATGTCTGCAGAAGTATCGCTCTGATAATATATGAATAAATTACATAAGTTGGCCGTGTGAGTAAAGGTGACGGATTGAACATGCGTCTTCTATTAACTTTATTGTTTTTTTAAATTGAGTCAAGTAAGTGCACAGAGTTCATAGGTGCAGAGCTTTGAGCATGGAATCAGTTTTCCACTGTTTGGCAAACTTGAGTTATCGCCGATTGCTAAAAAATATAGTTCACTGTTTGGCCTTATTATTTGGATATCCGATAATAATTGAGGATCGATTATGAGTTTGAGTTGAGATGAGTTTTTCTGAGAACCTGATTGTCTGTGACATAATTAAAATTTAAATCATCAGACCCCGAGTTTAGATAAGATGTACCATTGTAGCATACAGTATGAGTTGACAGTATGCAGGTTTGAGCTTGCAATCCTCGTAAAAAAAAAGCTTTCGATCAAGCATAATATTTTTTCTGGGGGAAATTAAGATCCAAGCTTCAATAGTAGCGCCTTGTGCCAAACTCGGACGAAGGCCTCAGAGATTTCTTGAGAACTGTTAATGACTTCTCAAGATTCTCTATAATGCTTATGCAAACATGTGTGACATAGATAAGTCATCCGCAAAACGATAACGATGAAACCCGTATAGTCCAAGAGACGGCTGCAGAAAATGTGTCGTCATAAGGTGGACGAATGAGAAAAATAACAAAGATAGTTGAGACTCACATTAAGAGGGAACGCGAAGGTTGCCTGCGAAGATCCGGCCGAAACAGTGTTTTTTTTAATTTTTAATTATATAAATAATTGCAATAACAATCTTTTAGCGGTGGACGGAAAATGAAAAAACCATGTTATAGGGGAGAGCGAGACAAATTCAACCATATAAGGTTGCCTACTCCTACCCTGCCGCACACCCCGGCAGCCCGGCGTAAGGGGGTCGTTTTTTTTATTAATAACTGTCGTCATCAGGTGGACGCATGAATGAGGTATCAAATTGAAGGTCTCGATCTCCTCTATGCATTGAACTAAGGTTGCCTGCTCTAAACCTGCCGAAAGGAATAGGTTGCCTCGAAAAAAGGTCTCGGTGCGCGAGCCAGCTATTCGCGGAGCGCGGGATATATAGTTGCGCAAAACTCGTCCAAAATACTCCAAAACGAGTTTTAAGTAATCCCCATATGTCACCTTGCGTTACTTAAAACCATTATATCCTTAATAAACATTAATAAATTAACATAATACACAGTAAACGATCAACCACATCCAGATATTTCGGCATTTTTTACAATAAATTTCGTCACCCGCGTTAATATACCGGAAAAAAAATCAAGAACTGTCATGAAAATATTCGATGGCGAGGGTTGTCAATGGTTGCTAAAAAATGTGTCATTAAATTTTGAAGTAAGAAATTTCAGGGCCAGTAAATTTTTTCTAAATTCAATTTCCAATGGTTTGGTTACCTGGAAGGGGGGGGGGGGTTCAGTAAATCCCCCTAATGGAAAAAGATACACATCGATATTGTTCTTATCGAATTCTAAATGAATGAATCATTGAATTCATGGAACCTTTGACTTTTACTAAAATGGACAAAGATTTGGGAATCCCATCAAGCGCAATCCAGTTCTCAATTTTGCATCTGATTGTTTGAATAAAACGATTCACAATCGAGACGGGAGCAAGAAAAGTCTAATGAAAATGGAGCGAGATATTTTCGGGAGACTTTTGGCAATTTCCATCGAAAAAAAAAATTGATTTTGTGAAAAGTTTATCTTATCCTTTAGCTCCAGCACCACCTGCTCTTTGCCAATATTCAGGTGAAATGCATAAGACGGAGAAATCCGCTTTAGCAAAACATCTGAAAGCCAAAATTGAGCAATCGAGGCCCAATCGAATCGACGTTGAAATTGTGGATGGTTTTTACTTCCTGAATTGTTTAGGGTACACTCTACCGCTAACTTTTGAGTTGATTTTAAGAAAGTTGTGCAACACACGAGCCGATCAAGTACACGTTATTTTTGATAGGTATTTCACCCCGTCGATAAAAGACAGTGAACGGGAATGTCGTAACGAAGAAGATATTCCATATGCCATCTTGGGTCCTCAGCAGTCAAGACCCAATGATTTCAACAAAAGCTTGAAAAATAAAAAATTCAAGGAGGCCCTTGTTCGTTTCTTATCTGAAAATTGGGAGAATAATCACTTTTTCCACCTTTTTGGGGAGAAAAAAGTCTTTATGACTTTCGGAGAAATTTGCTTTTCCTATTGTTCTCAGAATAATTCAGTTATTAAGGTTGAAGAATCTGATTTCATGTTTTTCCACGAGGAGGCCGATACCAGAATCATTTATCATTTGAGTAAGTTGACGCCTCATTCAAAAGTTTTGATAAAAGCTTCAGACACAGATGTATTGGTAATTTTACTAGGAAATTTGTACAGATTGAACGCTTCGGAAGTTTGGCTAGCTACTGCTTCGTTGAAGAAAAGGGACCAAGAATGTTTGAATTGTACGATACTGGCTGAAACTTTGGGATTGCGATTGTGCAAAGCTTTGCCAAATTTTCATGCTTTTACAGGGTGTGATTACACATCAGCTTTTTACAGAAAAGGAAAAGTGAGACCATTTCAGCTTCTGCACAAAAATGATTCATTTCAAAATGCCTTCATAGCACTTTCTCGTGAAATCATCAACACAGTTAATGAAGAAGAAGGAAATTATGACGAGGATTGCCCTCATCTGAGTGTCATTGGTGGCATTCAAGAGTTCACGGCTCTCTTGTACTCTGTTCGAAATTGCAAGTCTGTTAACGCAGCGAGATTGATAATTTTCCAAAAATTGTACTCATCACATAGAGAGTCCGAGAAATTTTCGAAAAAAGTCAAAGGTTTCGATTCCAGTCTCATTCCGCCTTGTTTTAAGTCATTGCAACAAAAAATATTTCGTACAGCTTACGTCAGCGCTATGTGGGAAAACGCGACATCGAAAAACTGCTGCGAACTAGACCCCCTTAAGTATGGTTGGGTCCTTGATGAAAATAAATATAAACCATTATGGTTTGTCGGTGACTCTATGCCAACGAAAGTTAATGATGTGTTGATTGACACAGTCGAAGCTGACGAACATGACGACGACGATTTAGATAATACTGTAAATAGTTCGGACTCAGAGAGCGAATAATTTCTTTAATACGTTCCTTTTGCGTTTTACTGAACAATGTATCATTCGAAAAAATTTCTACAGTTTAGAAACAGCATCGTCTTATAATATAGAAACATGAATACATGAAAAATATCGAATTGTGCATGATTTCCGCTCATCGAAATTTCAAAGTGCATTATGACACTGTATAACCACCAACTGCAGAACGTACTAGAATTAACTTACTGTGACATGCATTAAATACTTCTATTGGATACCTACAATCTCCTGTCCCATCTTTTTTCAGGATGAAAAAATCAAATTCTTCTATTAAAATTGTTGGATCTGAATATAGAAGTGTAATTGTAGAATACAACGTATTTCTATGAAATCAATGATTCATTCATTTAGAATTCGATAAGAACAATATCGATGTGTATCTTTTTCCATTAGGGGGATTTACTTACCCCCCCCAATTCCTGGTAACCAAACCATTGGAAATTGAATTTGCAAAAAATTTACCGGCCCTGAAATTTCTTACCTCAAAATTTAATGACCCATATTTTAGCAACCATTAAACACCTACCCACCTCCCCCCCACCCTTCTGACCTTGACAACCCTCGCCATCGAATGTTTTCATGACAGTTCTTGATTTTTTTTCCGGTATATTAACGCGGGTGACGAAATTTACTGTAAAAAATGCCGAAATATCTGGATGTGGTTGATCGTTTACTGTGTATTATGTTAATTTATTAATGTTTATTAAGGATTTAATGGTCTTAAGTAACGCAAGGTGACATATGAGGATTACTTAAAACTCGTTTTGGAGTATTTTGGACGAGTTTTGCGCAACTATATATCCCGCGCTCCGCGAATAGCTGGCTCGCGCACCGAGACCTTTTTTCGAGGCAACCTATTCTTTTCGGCAGGTTTAGAGCAGGCAACCTTAGTTCAATGCATAGAGGAGATCGAGACCTTCAATTTGATACCCCATTCATGCGTCCACCTGATGACGACAGTTATTAATAAAACAACGACCCCCTTACGCCGGGCTGCCGGGGTGTGCGGCAGGGTAGGAATAGGCAACCTTATATGGTTGAATTTGTCTCGCTCTCCCCTATAACATGGTTTTTTCATTTTCCGTCCACCGCTAAAAGATTGTTATTGCAATTATTTATATAATTAAAAATTAAAAAAAACACTGTTTCGGCCGGATTTTCGCAGGCAACCTTCACGTTCCCTCTTAATGTGAGTCTCAACTATCTTTGCTATTTTTCTCATTCGTCCACCTTATGACGACACATTTTCTGCAGCCGTCTCTTGGACTAATTTTACATGTGCCACCAAAAATCATAGTTGAGCACCAAAATTTAATTACCAAATGATTCATTTTTGCGCCTCAAACTATTGAGTTTTGAAGTTCATTTATCTCTTTCAGTAGCAACTATTTATTGTTGACACCACAAATCTTACTTCAACACTAAATATTTGAGCACTAAAATGCAGAAGATGCGGGTTCACAATAATATATCTAAGCCCCAAGAGCACAGACATGAAAAATTATATATTCCAGCTCTAAAACCAAAAACATCGAATAAACTGTATCCCCAAAATAACACGTAATACGCAACAAGAGCTTATAAATGTAAAACTGGAAATATAATCTTACATCTGGAAATACAAACTAGCATAGAAAACAACCGTATAATATTATTGGACTATAAGAACTACTTTGGCTCTCGTCGGTCATCCCATCTTTCTTTATTGTTTTTTGCTTCTGAAGTTATAGCATATTTGGGAGGATTGG
>JARQZK010005594.1:0-10556 GCA_030704885.1 Cynegetis impunctata | reverse complement strand
ATAAAAAAAAGGAAAATT
Organism: Cynegetis impunctata; assembly: GCA_030704885.1. NCBI lineage: Eukaryota > Metazoa > Arthropoda > Insecta > Coleoptera > Coccinellidae > Cynegetis > Cynegetis impunctata. The sequence continues at coordinate 10,538 of JARQZK010005594.1, read as the reverse complement.
AAAAATGGAACGAAGTTCCTCTCGTTTAAATTTTATAAAATTTTAAAAATTTTTTTTTTAAATTATTAACAAATATAATGAAATACAAATTTAATCAGTAAACTTGTTTTGGCTTGTGGTAACTGAAGTGGAAAAACATATGTTTTTTCTTTTTTAAAAAAAAATTTTGTTTTAAAATTTTTTTTTTTCTTTAATACCCATAATATTTTTTTGGATTTCTGAAAAAGAAAATCATTTTAAAAATTTTTTTAAAATTTTTTTTTTTTTTTTTTCGTTTTTCCCCCTTTTTTTTAAAAAATTTTGTTATTGTAAACAATTTTAATTTTTTAATTTTGGTTTAAAAAATTTCAATTTTTTTAAAATGGAATTTATTATTTTTGTTATTATTATTATAAATCTCTACTTACCTAACTCCATCAGCAATTTTGGGAACTTGTGCAGAAACACTGTCAGGATTCATTATTGTTATTATTTTTTATTTTTTTATTATGTAAAAAAAAACCTGTATACACTAAACAAAAAATGTTGCGACCCCACACTGTTAATGCGAAATAGGAACGAAAAAAATAACTGGCTTGCTTTCTATGAGAGAGAGAGAGAGAGAGAGAGAGAAAAAAACAAAAACCCGCGCACGGCGGGGCGCGCGCAAAAGTGTCGTTACAACTTTTTTTTAATTTTTTTCCGTCTAGTTCGCAACGCGCGGAAAGGGAAATTCGTTCCAATTATAAAATCAAATCTATTTTTTCCCCTTGATCAAACGTGAAGGAATTAAATTAAAAGTTTTAACTTATTTGGGAAAGTTCTATTAAATTACAATCCTTTTTCTTAATTAGAAAATTTTAAAATAAAGAAAATTTCTAGAATAATATATTTTAAAAAAACGGAAAAAATGGATAAACTCAGTAAAGTTTTAAAATTTTAAACCAAATTTATAAAATATTGTAGGGGGCAAAAAATTTCTAAAAAAAATTTCTGAATTGGGGAAGTCACATAATATAAAAATTAAATATATTAAATAAAAAAATACATGAATTTTTAAAATTTAAATTTAATTAAAAAAAGTTAAAATTTAATTTATGGAAAAAATTTTAAAATAATAATAAAAAACCCCGAAGTATAAAAAAAATTGAAAGTGAACAGCTTTCCCCCTTCCAATTTTCAAAAAAAGAATTTTTTTCTTTGAACCCAGAATGCCCTTTTAAAATTTTTAATTTTACCCTTTTATTAGAGAAAAATTTTTGTTTGAAATTGCAGAAGAAGCTGTCTGTCAGCTGAACCGTTGTCCAACTGTTTTTTTTTATTAATGTGAATTTAAAATTTAGGCTTTTCTCAAACATGTTATTATGAATAAATTGTCATTCAATATAAATAAATTTTTTAAGTTAATAAATTTAAAAATTTGTGATATCATTTTTTTCTGTAGGAAAAATATTTTTAATTTCATTTTCGAAATATTACAATTTCGTTTTTTTTTACCTTACAATATTTTAAACACTGAAAAATTGTTTTATAAAACTTTTTGAAATTTTTTCAGGATATTTAATTTTAAATTTTAAAATTTAAATTTTAAATTTATATTTATAAAAAAGGGGTTTTAATAATAACAAATAGTTATATATAAAATAATTTTTAAGATATTACAAAATTTATTTTTCATTGTATATTTTTTATGATTTACCTTAGATAATTGCTATAAATAATCATTATCCCCTATTTAAAACCTTTAATATGGATCATAACGCTCGCTCATTGAACGACGAGAAATGAAGCAACTTTTGATTAAATACTTAACAATCCTTGTCTTTAAAAATTTTTATTTTTAATAAATTTCGCATTTGGGCTGCTTTTTCTATGATATTCTTGGGAAAATTCATTTTCTTTTATATTTCTATAAACTACACAAAGAAAGCAGCAATGACATTCGCTAAATATATGAAAAAATATTGTCAAACGTCAAAAATCAACAAATGACATGCCTACTATGAGAAAAAATGGAAAGTATAGGAGCAATGAACCGATTTTTTAAAAACGATTTTTTATTATAAAAAAAATAATTTTTTCGTGAAAAAAAAAATCTTGTATGCACCACGTGCGGTACTAGATCCTAACGCCCCTTTGTTAAAACTATATAACGCGCTTGGTACATTTAAAAAACTATTTCAGTCTTGTAACTTGATATGAAATTGCTATATGTCTAGCTCATTAATGAATATTTCATTGATCTTACCCTTTCAGTAAATTAAGTAGAAGCTATGGTACGACATGTCCCTTTTTATGTCGTTTCCCAGGCTAATTTCCCTTTTCATCTAGATCCTCGCTGTCGCAGAGGGGAACAAGTTTCAGTTAGAGTTAATTAAAACCCTTTCCTTGCTTTTTATTTCGAATAGTTATGCAGTTATTTTTTCCCGAACGGTCCATATTTCCACACTGAAACCGGAACGAATATTTGTCAATAATTATACAAACTGAAAGGTTCTAACAGGCATGAAATTTATAACAGAGATATAAACCCGCATATAATATTTGTTCTACTTTTCAAAGAAGTTATCTAATTGACATCGATTTTTGAAAAAAAATATAAATATTTTATATAAATTTATATAAATATATATATATATATTTTTTATATATATAATATATTATATATTTTATATATATTTTATTATAATAATATTTATATTAATTATTTTTTTCTATCTTTCTATCTATTCACTATCTATCTTTTTTTCCTACCAAACATAATTTAAAAAAGTATAAACTTTTAAAAATAAAACACACTTGGCTTGTGTTTCACTATATATAGTGAAAAATAAGCCAAGTGTTTTATTTTAAGTTTATACTTTATTTTTTATGATGTCTCATCAAGTGATGTGCGAGAATTCAATCTCAGTTACTATTATATATTCATTCATTATCTGCCGATGTATCTCTATCTATTTTCTACTATAATTTATGTACATTTTTCTATCTATCTATCCTTCTATAAATCTATCTATCAATCTATCTATCTTTCTGTGGAATACGTTGCTCTGTCATATAAATTATTTTTTATCTATCCAGTTACTATCTATATTTATTTATCTATCTAGATGTATCTTATCTTCTGTCTATATATTCATCTATCTAACTATCTATCATTCTATCTATCTTTCTACCTATATATCTATCAATCTATCTATCTTTCTGTCCCGGCATACGTTGTTCTGTCATATAAATTTTTTTTCATCTATCTATCTATTTTTTTATCTTTCTATCTAAAATCTATTCATCTCTCGGCCGATGTATCTCTATCTATCTATATATTTATCTATCTATCTATCTACCAAATTTTTTATCCATCAATATATATCTACCAATTTTGTATCTTTTCAATCTATCTGACCCGGCAAACTTTGGGTTTTAAATAATCTATATGTACCCAACGGTTCCGGAATATAACTATGTGATATGACAATTCTTCTTTTTTATTGGTCCGTGCCTCGTAGAGTAAGAAAAAAATATTTATTTAGAAAAATGTTTATGGAAAAAGGAATCAATACAACTGTAATCATCTTCATGAAAATTTAAATATTGTTTCTTTATACATCTATTATATTTTTTTTTAATGGAAATAGAATAAAAAAGATAAATATAGATACATAAAAAAAAATCGCTTCACTTATGAAGGTATAATTTGTATCATCACTGTGCATTATTTGGAACAAGAAGTGAATATAGATATCTGAATAATTTTGTGATTAATGAGTCTTTTTCCCTACAAATCATACTTTGGGGAAGTTGAATTAAGATCTCCATGGTTTCATTCGTATCTCTGTTTCATATTATGCAGTTTTAATTTTGTGTGAGGTGTTATTCAAAAAAATATATCGACTTAGGTAGCTGGCTACGTATAGGTGTGCTATTAGTTTTTTTATATTAGCGGATAATCCACCAATGCAAATTGAAATAATGAAATATCGAGTGAACATTTCTTTATCAACAACTGGAAAAACCTGCTCAAAGTCTCTGCTCCTTCTGATAATAATTTGAAGACTGTATGACAATTACGTTAAGTCCTACCTTCCTGATTTTATATTGTATTTCAAAGTTTTACTTATGTTGATAATGAAAAAAATAAATTGTAAATAAAAAAAAAAGGGGGAAATAAAGCAAATTGGATAAAAATATAAAAAAATAGAACACAAGGTTTCCACTAATCCATTCAAAATCATCACTATCTTCATCATCACTGTAAAATTAATAATAAGTGGAGGCACTCCTGTCTATCAAAACTACTTCTTATCCCACCAATCTTGTAAATTTTTCGTGTGCTTACTGTCCTGGCCCAAATATCAGGAGTCACTTTTTCTAAAGCCTTTTTCCATACCCCAATTGCTTGTTTTTTTTTTTTTACCTTTCTAGGATTAGAATCTTGCCAAGAACGTCCAACAGTACCGTCTTTTAAAAATTTCCCGGTCTCATCCAAAAACACAAAATTTATATAAACCTTCCCTTTTTATCTTGACATATTCATGTAAAAAAAGTACACGTTTTAATGCAATATGTGGCAACTCCATTAAACCCCGACGAGGATATCTTTTTGGTATTTGAATCCAATATTTTTCAATATTTCCAGAGTGATGTCAAAAAACCATTAAAGAGTTACGCTCTTGGAGTTTGTCTTTTAAAATTTTCAAGGTTTGTGTTCCTCTGAAAAAATATTGTGTTAGTTAAGTGTGAATAAAATTAAACAATATATTCAATATACTCACTGTTTCCATACATTTCGTATATAACATTTCGGAAAGCATTTTGGTCAAAGTTTAATTTCAAAAGTGGTTTTTTATGGTTTTTTTCTTTTTAGGTGGGCTTTTAGGCTGTTCACCTCTATTATGCTTGGCGGGAATACGGTTAAAAGTAGTAAAGGGTAAGTTGTAATGCTTCTGCAACTCTCTACAACATAATTATTTCAATTTATGAAAGAAAATATATAAAGTTTAATCAACCTTTACATTTAAATATGTAACAATAATATTAAAAATAAAGAATACAAATAGCGAAAACTATTACTTACGTCTCTTACAGCGTTAGCGGGGGCAGCGGGCCCCCATTTCGGCATTCTCGTTCAAAATAGCTTAACAAAGATGTTACCATCTCTTGACATTTACTTTTAGCTGCTTCGGCTTTTATTAACTAACACTGCAGATTTGCGTAAATAATTAGTTATGAAAATAACTTTTTTTTTAATCTTAAAGAAACAATAAATTTAAAAGCCCCAAAAAAACTTGTAAATATTAGACGATGATCGAATGTCAAAAAACGTCAAAACAGACTGGGGAATTTTACCGTTGATCTGACAACGCCTTGAAGTTTTCCCAAACCCGTTAGTTTAAAAATTGCCCTGGCTGTTGAGGATAAATTGTATTTACGGTTGCAAAATTAATTTTTATTCTGATAAGCAGGAAAGTAACTAAATGTACTTTTATCCTTTTTTTAAAAAAACCTTATTTAATTTACTACAATATTCAGAAATTCAGCTAACTCCAACGAGAGATTTATTTTTTTTTTAGGATTTCAGTTCTGAATGCTGGAAGGTATTTTACCAAGATTAAAAGTACTTATGCGTTTATATTTGAGTTTTTCCCAACTTTGACAAAACTATGAATGATTCAAAAGATTTTTTGCTTAATATTATAAACATAGGCGTTAAATGGTTAATAAAATGGAAGTTGTGAATAGAGAGAATCGTTTAGAATTTAATGTCGACAATAGAAAATAACAGAAGTCTAAATAGCTCAAGATGCCTTAAATAAAATTTTGAAAAAAAGGTTATTAAATTATCATTTTTATTGTAAGGAAGTAGCAAATAATGCACCGAGCATATTATTTTCCGAACGTATAGACTGATATATAACTGTTTATTCCCAAAATAATTCATACGTTTAATTATAGCTAGCATGTCATTGCAGTTGAGCCTTTTAATGGTCATCATTATGTCAATAATGAATGGGTGAAAAAATTTAAAGATATTATTTTTTCCCAAGTAGTAATTCCTTTCTTAAATTTTAAAAAATTTGTCGGAGTGTATGTTGTTTAAAAAGCTATAAACAAAAAAAAAACTGCTACGTAATACCTGGAAAAATTAAAAATTTTTATATCATTTAATATAGATATTTGTAATTTATTTTGTAAACAAACAATTCCAGTTTTGAGTTGATAAAGAATTTTTAATAGTGTAATACTAATCAGATTTTGTTATAAAATGAGGTATTGTTATCTCCTTATGAATTTATTTACTATTCTTCATTGTTTACCTATCCAAAAATCGATTTTATTAGAAATTTAAAAATTTTTTTTTAGGTTATTTTAAAAAAAATTTTTATGAGTGCCAAATTTTCTATCAAATATTGAAAACTGTTAATTGTTGATTGTATTAGGCATCTTAGACCCTAACTTCATCCAAAAAAAGAAATTTTTATTTTAGAAATCTCGATTAGTATTCCCAAAAAATTTTTTTCCCCTTTGAATTTATTTTTCAGATTACCAGATTTTCTATCTCATCATTTCTTATACAGATTTATGTTCATCGAAGAACTCATCCACTAATTTCTTGTCTAGTTTGCTTGTGGCATTTTTTTTTAAACTTAATCATTTTAAATTTGGGCTCCGTATATAAAAATATTATTTATATATATATATTTATATATATATATATATATATATATATATATATATATTATATATATATATGTCCCCGGGAAAAAAACAAGAACCGAAAGTTTATAAATTTCCCAGGAAATTTATAAACCTTTGTAGGATTTAAACGGGAGATAAAATTTTATTATTTTACGCTCACATTTTCGCAAATTGATAAACTTACCGAATCACGCGTAAAATAATAAGTAACAATAACCCAAAAGGGCCCTGTGCGTCTGATTGGTTGAATAAGTCACGTGTTCCATTTTTCCCTTTTCTCCACGGAATTGTTCGCCACGAAAATGAACAAACCCTTTGCTCCTGTGTTTTTGTAAAATTTTTAATGTTGGAACTGTGTAAATAGTTTTATTTTGCTAAAGGGTTTCTAAACTAGACCCCTAATGAGCGACCTAGAAACTGTGGACAGTCAAAATGGTGAAGATAGTGCGGTAAATGCCAGAAAATTTGTTGACGAGGTGAAATTTACCACAGACTACTAATGTTTTATAGTGGCCATGCCCAAAATAGTAAGAAGTCGGAATGGACTAGGATAAAATTGAAAATGTCATTAAAATCATAGATTCCCAACATGCCAATCAGAGAGCAGTGTGTTATTTGCTGTATTTTAAAAAAGCGTAAAATTAAAAGTTCTTCTGTGATTGGTCGAACCGTTCAGAATCTTACGAATGGATATCCGTTAGTTTAAAAATTTACCACGAGACGTCGTAAATTGATAAATTTGGAAAATGTGGACGTAAAACAATACAATTTATCTCTCGTTTAGAATCCTACGAAGTTTAAAAATTTCCTAGGAAATTTATAAACTTGCGGATCTTATTATTTTCCGGTGACAAAAAAAAAAAATATTTTTAAATAAAATTATATATATATATATATTTTAATATATATTTTTAATATATATATTTTTATATATATATATATATATATATATATATATATATATATAGGGTCCTTCGTTTTCACATGAAAATGATACATTCATGGAATCACAAAAGTTTGTATTATAAATAGATTTATTTTTGGTTTTTTTCTCTCAAAAATTTGAATTGATCTACAAATACAGTTTTTCCAAAAGACTTACCTCTTCTTTCTTCTTACAGAAATTATCAAAAATATTTCCCTCCCACAATCTTAGATGATGAAAATAAAACCCCTTTTAAAAATGTCAAACCCTAAATGTTCTGTTTGAATAAATGAAATACTTTTCAGAAACGTTTTTTTTAAACAACAAAACGTTTCCTTTACGTCGAGATTTTTTCATGAGCCGGTTTGCTTCCGTCCTTTTTTTCCCCGTTGAAAGACAGGTATAAAGCGATTCAAAGATCAGACTTTCTCTGAGGCTGGCAATTTGTAAATGTTCCTTCAAAGTAAAGGATTTGTGAATCGGAATAAAGTCACGAGTCATTTCTCTGATGTTATTAAAATGGATGAGATTTTCATGAATTATGAACATATAATCAACATAGAAGTACTGTAGAATCAAAAAAAACCAGAAGAATAAACGAAATGCCAATCAGTGAGGAGAAGTTTTAAATGAACTTGATTCCAACAATTATTAGTATTTCTTCTTCACGGCTTTGTTTTTCAATAAGGGATAATTACAATTTTTATTTCGAACCTTGGGCAATTAGTTTTTAAAATTTTTTGCCATCAGTTACGAAATGCCTAATTTTGTGTAACGCGTGAGATTTTTGTGGAACGAACGAAGTGAGTTTCGCAAAAACTCCAAGTTCAAAAAATTTCTTTCCCGTAACGTATTGCATAAAAGATTTTTTCTAATTTAAAAAAAGTAAAAAAAAAATAAAATTTAATTAATTGATAAAAATTTTGGAAAACATAAATTTAGTTTGTTGCTGTTACTTCATTTTAGTTGTCAGTTTGACATTTTGAAAAAAAATCTAGAGGGAAAGGGTTTTTTAGCGAGATTGATATATTTTTAGTTTTTTTTTAAAAAAAAATGAGTGATTCGAGTTCTAAAGAGCTCCCAAGCGATATTGAAGAGGCAGCGGGTAATGCTCTATTATCAGTAATTCCCAAAAAGTCAAAGGAAGTTTATGATTTGGCTACGAAAAATTTGTTACTTGGTGTGATGAGAAGAAAATTAAACATTTTAAATGAGAAAATTTTACTTGCATATTTTGAGGGTAAGAAAGATCCAAAAGTTTCCACATTATGGACCTTTACTCAATGTTAAGGTCTGAACTAAATCTGAAAAGGAAAATTGATTTAAAAAAAATACAAATTTGGTAGCTATATTAAAAGGCAAGCGGACGGGTACAGTGCTAAAAAGTCAAAAATTTTTAATAAAAAGATTTTGCCAAATTTTTAGTGGAAGCTGATGACAAAGAATACTTAATGGCTAAGGTTCAATGATAATTGGAATGGCAGGAGCATGCAGAAAAGCAGAATTAACATTTCTTCCAGTTAAAATGTTATAGACGAAGGAAGCCATTTTCGTGTTGACCACCGGGACATTGAAAAAACGAATCTTGTTGAAATATTAAGAAAATATATTTAAGTTGCGTTCCCAGGTTCTTAAAAACAACAGATTTTTTGTAAAAAAAAGCGAATGGAAAATGTACCCGAAATCCTGTGGGAATTAACAATTTAGCAGTCTGCCAAAAGTTATTGCCAATTTCTTGGTCTTTCAAATCCTGTTCTACATACTGGCCACTGCTTAGAAGAAGCTCTGCCCCTTTCATAGCAGACAGTGGCGCTGATATTTTTAAAAAAATTAAAAGGCATGGAGGTTGGAAATCTACCCTGTTGCGAAGGGATATGTTGAAAATACCATGAATAATAAAAAAAATTTTAGCGCAAGAAATATTTTGGGGAAACTCTAATGCAATGTGCGCCGCTTCCCAAATAACAGCAAGTTCGAGCAAAGAAAAAAATATGTCGTCGGGAATTAATTTGAATAATTGCAATAATTGTGTTTTCAATATTTATAAAAATTAAATTTAAATTTTTAATTTTGTTTTTAACTTGTATTATAAATTTTAATAAAAAGAATAATTTTTTTGTCACTAATTTTAAATAATTTTTTGTCACCAAAATTCATAAAATTTTACTTTATGCAACTAGTTACAAAAAAAAGACGTTTCATTGTCAATCAGTTTTAAAAAATGTCACTTTATATGTCAAAATTAGAAAAATTTAATTTATTTTTTATTGAATGGTTACAAAAAAACCCCCACATAAAGAGTCACGCGCTGACCCCAAACACATAGACACACATATAGACATACATATACACTCACACACATATAAGTGATTTCAAAAAGCTTGCACCATATGAAAAAATTTTTTAAAATTTTTGAACGGTGTATAGGGGAGTACTGAAAAAAGAAATTTTGATCAAGACTAAAATACTATTTTTTTCGACATTATTAAATTTTTTTTCAGAAAAGTTGTTTTAAATTTTAAAAAAAATATTCAGATTTGAAATCACAGCCCTCGCAACAAAAGAAAAATCAATAATTGCACTAACAATGTCAAAATTTAAGGATTAGTGTTCGATAAATTTAAGTTTTCAACGTTTTTTAATTTGTTTTTCATGTATCTTCAATGCAAATGTAAATTTAAAACTACACTTCGAGGTAAATTTTGATTACGTTGATCGTAAAATTACAGCTTTGAAACTTTATTTTTAGCATTAATTGATTCCATGAATTATTTCTTGTCATTAAATTATACTCACAGTTATTATTGACATACATAGGAGTGAAATATCAAATTTGCATCAAAAAATAAAAATTTTTTAAAACCTTTTAAAAACCTCGAGTAATGTGGACTAAATAGCACATTGAAATATTACTATAGAAATATGAGAGAGGGTATTA
>JARQZK010005593.1:0-10594 GCA_030704885.1 Cynegetis impunctata | reverse complement strand
TAATACTAGGTTTGATGAGAAATATTATGAAAATTGTGAAAGAAAAATAGATGTTCTTAATTACTCAAAGAATAAATTTAATCAATAAAGGATTTGTATATTAAAGAGAAAATATTTTGTTAGCCTAATTTGAAGCTTAGGAAATTGCTTGAGTTTCCCGAATCTTAGAAGGAAAAAAGGAAACGAGGAGGTTTTTCTGGAATTTTCAGAAAATAGAAATAATGGTGCTAAATAATTGATAATAAAAACATGGCAAACCATTCAAACTCAAATACAACATAATCTTCAGATGTTTTGATATTTTCTGAAAACAGAAAATATTGTTAAGTACTACTAATGGAAAAATATCAAATAACTTTCTGTGGGAAATCACCATAAGAACTTTTTTATCCAAATAACCCAAACATTTATTATTCAACGCATATCTGATAGACGCACGATCATATACATAAGGAAGTTTTTTGTTGAGTATATTGAATCAACGATATTCATCAACATTATTTTATATTCCGAATTTCTACAAACGTGTTGAGTTTTTTATGTTGATAATTAGTTTTTCCACCATTGCTTATCTGATCGAGATCAACAGTCTTCATCCAGGCGGTATATCCAATATCACAGATTACTCTTCTAACAAGGATGCCCTCAATAGCTCAGCTTTCCTTCATTCCCGCTATTGGTTCACTTCAGTTTTCATATTCGTCCCTTTCATTGAGGATACATTCTGACTCATTGAAATAGATTAAAAAATTTGCTTTCAAGAAGTACTTACCAGCGAGTATCTTACAATTGAGATGTTGAACTTCAAAGAAAACAGTTCTCCTTTTACAGTTTGCACGTAAGAACGATCGTACGAAATCAGAAGCTATTGTAGTAAATATTTTGGCGCGTACAGCGATGAAAGAATTAAAAGATGAACTTGATAAGTCCAATTGTATTACAATTCTAAACGACGCTTCAAATCACGGTAACAAGAAAATATACCCTATTGTAGTACGCTCTTTTCAACCTTACGTAGGCGTAAAAATTTTAGACCTCCAAGACCAACCAGGTGAGACTTCAGAAATCATTGTCAATTATTTAAACAAAGTGTTGATAGATAAAAATAAGTTCACGGCAAAAGTCGTGGCATTTTGTGGGGACAATGCCAATATCAATTTCGGGGGCGCAACTAGGCGAGGAACTAATAATGTGTTGACGAAATTACAATAATCTCTGAAAAAGCCAATTATAGGTATTGGATGTGGACCCCATGTAATTCATAATGCAATCAAATCCGCTGCAGACGGGCTACCCTTAGACTACGAAAGCATTATCGTGATATATTCATTTTTTCATATTTACACGATTCGAGTTGAAGCTCTAAAGGAGTTCTGAAAACAGATATCAACAAATGCTCGGCTGTAGCAAAACCAGATGGCTTGCTCTTATGCCTGCCTTGGAAGGAGTTTTAAAAATGTACAAGCCATTAAAAAACTACATTTTGAGCATTGAAAAATGTCCCTTGTAACTAAAACACTTTTTTGAAGATCCCACATCAGAATTGTGGGTTTATTTTTTACAAACTCAGTCAGCAAGTTTTCATCAGGCTTTATTGAAGATTGAAGGTCAGACTGTCGGAAATTGAAGCTGCAAAAGAAATCAGTCAATTAAAAGACAATTCGACTCAGAAACAGACCAATCAGTTTCTCCCATTCACAGTCCGTCAATTAATGGCGAAATAGAAAGATAATGGTACTGTTATCGATGAAGAGTTTGTGAAGAGGACGACTACAGAATTTTATAAAACAAGCCGTGAGTATCTTGAGCTGTGGACAAGCTTTCTTACCAAAGAAATGAAGATATTTTATTGGGTAGATTTAAAACAAGTACCCGCATGGGAAGAGGTTCAAAAATCTCTGGATGTCTTAATTGAAAACGAATATATTGACTGTAATAAAGACACAGAAGTTTTTGACGAATTTTCATTAATTTTTAACTATATCACATCGTAAAAAGTAACCGAATGGAATAATCTAAATGTTTCCACGGAAACTCGTGGGGTTGAAGTATTCAAACATTTTCACACTAACAATTTTCAGCACGAAAACTTTTGTATTTTGATTGAATATATTTTATGTTTGCCTGCTACAAATGCTCCAGTAGAAAGAATATTTTCGTTGATGAACAAATTGTTGGCAATGGAAAAAACCCAGTTACAAACTCCAGTTCTAAAAGCGATGTTGATAACTAAGGTCAATATAAAAAAAACTTGCCAAGAGTTCTATTCTTACTTAAAATCATCATCATCTATATTGAAGCAGATCTGTTCCTCTGATAAATATTATAAATATAACTTAACAATTTGAATATAGTTTTTAATTTGTACTAATAGGTAACTTTTTCTAAATAAATAGTTAAAAAAAAATTTTTTTTTCATTGACTACCTGTTAATTGAAATAAACTAATGTCCTGTTTTGAGTCAAAAAATAAATGGTCACGTTACTAATTACCCATGATTGACACTATTCATACTGTCATATAAATGACACTTAATGTCTTCGAGAAACGTCACATAAGTTATCACTCATATGACGTTTGAAGAAAATTCACTTGCATTGAAGTAAATGGGAATTCATGTTCTTTTACTTTTACTTTTAATGAAAAGCACATCCTACAGAAATTGGTAGTGTGGTCAGAAGAAAACTAAACTTTTCAGTGAAGAATATTTAACATTAGAAGCCCCACTTACCGACACTAACTTGTCGGTGATTAAAGGATTATACCTTTTACATGAAGAAAATGTGGTAGCTTCGGAAAAATTTTAAGCAGCAAAAGATGAAACTTGGGGAGGTGCGTTGCCGTTCAGAAAATGAACATATATCTGCGCTACCTCAGCGATCCGGGATATCAATATCAAATGGGTTGAGAACTTGAAGGAGGTCAAGATACGATGTGTCGAACTGTGCATGAAGAAGCTAAAAAAGTTATTGAGCAAACAAACGAATGGATCAAGTTTGCAAAGATGAACAATGAAATAATATGCGGCAAAACAGTTGTAGCAAACCAAATATATGTTTTTGACTGCAATAGATGTTATTGATTATACTCATACAGAAATACTTAAACCACATCGCAATGGAGATGAGTACCTTCTTGTTCTTCTTCTGTAGCTTATACTGTCCACTGCTGAACAAAAGCCTCTCTCAAATGCTTCCATTTCCCCCGTTCTTGTGCAACCAATATCCAGTTTCCGGCTGTTCTTCTCATATCATCGCTCCAGCGGGTAGGTGGTCGTCCTCTGTTACGATATGCGTCCTGTCTTGGACGCCATTCTGCTATCTTCTTTGTCCATCGATTGTCCGTCATTCTGGCAACATGCCCCGCCCAGTTCCACTTTAAATGTAAGATTAGTCTCGACAGCATCTCGTGTCTTCGTTCTAAGTCTTATAGTTGTATTTGGGACTCTGTCTCGAAGGGTGATTCCCAGCATCGATCTTTCCATCCTGCGTTGCATCACTTGTATTTTCGTAATGTTTTTTCTTGTAAGTGTTAGTGTTTCTGCACCATATGTCAACACAGGAAGGACGCATTGGTTGAACACCTTCCTCTTCAAGCATATTGGGAGATTGGACCAAAACACTGATTTTAGTTTTCTTTTCTGCGGCTATATGTAAGTTTTGTAACATTGTTTGAGCCTTAGCCGTGTTGTCTGTTATTAAGACGATGTCTTCGGCGAAGCAAAGGTGGCTTAGATTTTCTCCATCCATGTTAATTCCCATGTTGTTCCAACTTATTTTGTTTAGCACACTTTGCAGCAGAGTAACGAATAGTTTAGGAGAAAGCGCGTCACCCTGTCTCAGACCCCTTTCAATTTTGAACTTGTTGGTATGTTGATTGTTGTTTATCTTTACGTATGCTGTGGATGTGGTATATATGTATTTAATAGCTGAGGAGTAACGGTAGTCAATTCGGCATTCTGCAAGTGCTTCTAGCAGTTTCTGATGGTCCACTGTATCAAAGGCCTTTTTGAAGTCTATAAAAACCAACATAAGCGGTTTGTTGTACTCTATACACTTCTCAATTATTAGTTTCATTGTGAGCAAGTGATCGTTGGTACCGTATTTTGTTCTAAAACCCGCTTGCTCTCTTGAAAGAAAGAACTCTAGTTTGTTTGTTAGACGTGTTGTTATAATCTTTGTGTAGAGCTTATAGATGTGACTTAGAAGACTTATTGGCCGTTAGTTTTCAAGGTTCGTGTTATCTCCTTTCTTGTGTATGATGATGATTTGTGCACTTTCCCATTGCGATGGCATTGTTCCTTCGGAGAGGCATTTATTAAATAAGGTTTTAAGGGCATTGATGATGTCTTGTCCGCCCATTTTAATGCTTTCTATTACCATCTCGTCTTCACCAGGTGCTTTGTTGCTTTTCATATCTTTTAAAGCTGATATAATTTCATCGTAATTTATCTCTTCGAGGTCTTCTGAGCCTTGGTTTAAAATTATTGGAATATTGGATTTTATTTCTCTATTTGGTGTTGAATATAGTCGTTTGTAGAAAGCTTCAATGGTCTGTGTTATTTCTTTTTTGTTTGTCACTATTCTGCCATCTGTGTTTTTGATTTTATATATATTATTTCTCCCTGCTAGATTTTTCCTTGCCAGAACTTTTAGACTTTTATTCTCTTCTATTGTAGTTTTTATGGATTCCGTATTTTGTTCTCTTTTGTGTTTTCTTATCTCTTTAGCTATTTCTTTATTGATACTTCTATATTCTATTGTTGTCTGTCAGTTCTCTTCTTTGTTTCATTAAAGATTTTGTTCTTAGGTTGAGTTTTTGGTTCTTGTTTTTGCTTTTGCAGCACTTTTCAATTGTTGTATTTACACTGTTTGTAATGTTCTCATATATTGCGTTAACTGTCATACGATCATTTACGTCTAGAGATTTAGATATTTGCTGTTTATATTCATACACGTTTTCAGGCAAGTTCCATTTTTTGTGACTCTTTTTTAGGACCATGTTGTTTCTTTCCTTTCTTATGTTTAGTTTTATTTTCGATCTTACTAGGCGATGGTCGCTGCCTGTTGAGAATCTATTCAGAACATCTACATCACTGACAATATCTTTTCTGCTGCTGCATATGAAGTCGATGGCGTTCTTGGTCCTTCCGTCTGGGCCCATCCACTTCCATTTTTTGTTGTTATTTTTTTGGAAGAAGGTGTTCATTGCAAAGAGATTTTTGCTATGCAGAAAGTCTATCAAGGTATTTCCTCTTTCGTTTCTCTCGCCCAATCCGTGGTGCCCAACCGCGTTTTCAGCTTCATCTATTTTGCTTCCGATTTTAGCATTGAAGTCTCCGATTAGCAGAGTATAGTGGGATTTCTCGTCTTGTATGGCTGAGGATATATCTTCGTAAAAGCATTCGATATCCTCCTCTGGATGGTCGCTTGTGGGCGCGTAGGCTTGAATGATTTTCAGAGAGTATTTTTTGTTGAGTTGGATGGTGATGAATAAGACTCGAGGGCTTATACTTTTGATGTTTATAATGCTTTCAGTGTGTCTTTTGTGGACCAAAAAAAACCTACTCCTCTTATTGCAGTTTCTTCTCCTGCATAGTAAAAGATATGTCCTTTGTCCAGAGTGATTTGACCTTCCCCTATGCGTCTGACTTCGCTTAGGCCCAATATGTCCCATTTAATGTTTGTGAGTTCTTCCTCTAGTTCTAGCATGAGTACCTACATCAACCGAAAAGGTGTACCTACTTAGAATGAGGAAGCCACTTGCCATAGAAATTTTCAATAGCGTCGACGTTAGTTAGCTTGGATCCATCCACGATTCGAGCATATGAAAAAATTATCAGGTTAAATTACAATTGAGACATAAAGCGAAAGTGCTTAATGATGATTATGGCTACGGGATAGAGCTGAGCCTCATAACTCCAATTAGAAATACTACTCTCTGTGTGAACAAAATTTTAACAATTTGTTGAAAAAAGAGAGAGTAACATGTCACGTAGACGACACGAGGAGACCCTCTTCTTTTACTCGACGAGGATATCTTTGCAAGTATAAGGTAATCATTATGAATACGAAATGAAGGAAATGGTTATACTTCTACCCTCTACTCCCAATCAAAACCTTATGCTTGGGAGGATATTCTTCTGTTTCATGAATTCAGCCCATAAACATGTTGTAGGCTTCACCAGAATACCTTGAAGTTTCACTAGTAGTTTACTAAAAAGCAGAAAGTATTTTATTGTCAAATCGAGTTTTCAAATTTATACTTTATAAAAATTTCTAAGCTTTTTATTTGTATAAAACTTCAGCAGAGCTGGTACTTCATCCACGCCTATGGTTTGAATGTATTCTAAATTATTAATTGTCGGCAGACTTCAATCACTCAGAGGACTGGCAACAAATATCTTATCGCTACCAGAAATGAATGGATAAATATATAGAGTCAAAGTTATTCATATTATTCAATTCGATTCATGCTTGCTTGTTGAGAATAATTCTACTATAACTTTTTTTCTCGCAATAAACTCAATCTGAATCAAGCAATCAACATAATTTATTGATACATTAAAACGTTCGTCCTTGAATTTAAATTAAAGTGCATCCAATAAATCGAAATTGCATTCATATTGCAGTGAGGTATGAGGTACCTATATAATTATAGTATATTAATGATAATTACAAATTCTGGATAATAACTGCTTATACTATTCATTATCATAAACAATGCCGACAGTTCAATATAAGCCGTAATAGTTTGTAGGAAAACTGGAAGTTTGATTTTCACACATGAACTGAATCATTTGGAGACATGTTAGAACACGTCAATAAAAATGATCAATATATAAAATTTTTGTTTCTCTTGAGAATTCACAAGATCCTGTTGAGGTCAGGGCAAATCACGGCCTCAAGTCTGTTTCTGATTTCTACAAATCCGCCCATTCGATGTGAGAATGAGTTTCAGTTGTTAACAATAGGCTTAAAGAATGATTACTGCATTTGGTGATTTGTATCCTGCAACAACCTGTGTTAGAAAGCCATGTTCAGCTATGAAAAATTCTTCAGCACGACAACATTTAAAGTGTGGTTGACTCGACTAGGTACTCATATATTATATTCTAATATAACGAAAATGATTTTTTGTGAAATTTTTGCTACCTATATATTTGTATGTATACCGGGTGTAAATGAGTCATGGGCCACCACTATAACTTTTTAACGGGTTCTTTGATTTCATTGAAATTTGGGTGGTTTGTCTGGAATATTATTTTGAATTTTTTCACATACGAAATCAATATGGCTGACTTCTAGTTTCGTGAACAATGTCGGTCTCACGGACAAAAGGTTTCAATAAAAATGAGATCATTAATAATTACTTCGTTATTTAGAAATTGACAAAACTGCTGTGTGAATCATTTTGAAGGAATTTCAAGGAGCTGCTTAATATATAGGGTTGTCCATGTATGTTTCTATTCAGAAAACTGAGTTTTGGTTCAAAAAAGAATTTAATCGTAAAGAAACTTCACGACATTAAATTATTGTTACGAGCTATATTTTAAGTCAATTGTCTATCATTTGGATGAAATCGCAGCCATCTAAGATAAAAAACAAAATGAAAAACAAAATGGAAACAGCGCTAAAATTGACATTTGACACATGAAAATATGCATTCAAAGCCTCAGAATTAAAATATGTAAAAATATATAAATTTTTCATGAAACCGGAAGTGAAACATTGATTTCGTATGTCAAAAAAATTCAAAATTATGTCTATATATACCTATATAAACATATATACATATATATATATATATATATATATATATATATATATATTATATATATATATATATATATATTATATATAGATATATATATATATATATATATATATATATATATTATAATATATATATATATATATATATATATATATATATATATATATATATATATATATATATATATATATATATATATATATATATATATATAGAGTATATAATAAATATAATATATTAATATATAATATATATATATATATATATATATATATATAAATATATATATATATATATATATATATATAATATATATATATATATTATATTATATATATATATATATATATATATATATATATATATATTTATATATATATATATATATTATATATATATATATATATAAATATATATATATATATATATATAAATATATATATATATATATATATATATAATATATATATATATATATATATAATATATATATATATATATACATGGTGTTTCGTAAAAAGGAGGCTCCGTTGCTTGGATAGATGGAACAATGCAATATAAATTGAGTTTTCTCAGTTAAAAATTTTCGAAACTGTATCCGTTTTCAACATACAGGGTATTGAAAACAGAAAAATTA
The DNA here is from genome assembly GCA_030704885.1 of Cynegetis impunctata. Lineage (NCBI taxonomy): Eukaryota > Metazoa > Arthropoda > Insecta > Coleoptera > Coccinellidae > Cynegetis > Cynegetis impunctata. Next base: position 2,181 of record JARQZK010005593.1, on the reverse strand, counting down.
TTATATATATATTATATATATATATATAATATATATATATATAAAGATATATATATAAATATATATATATGTATTTATATATATATAAATTGATATATATACATATATATATATATATATATATATATATGTACATTATATATTTATATATATATATATATATATTATATATATATATATATATATATTATATATATATAATATATACAATAAAATATATATATATATATATATATATATATATATATATATATTAATATATACAGTGCTTTCATGATGAAAGGAACAAATTCATTAAAAAATTAGGTTTCTATTTCATGTTAAAAATCCTCGGACAGGTCGATTAGTATTTTTATTTGGGCAATTTTCGCAATAAAAAATTTTGTATACAGGGTGTCTCATTCAAGAGCTATGGCTTTGTCATCAGTTTTTTTAAAGGTAATACCCTGTATAGTTATTTTCACTTTACAATTCTACGATAAATTCTTATCACTTTTTGTGAACATACCATAACGCCTCAACTTGATGGATTCCCAGATTATAACGGAGATAGTGGAGCACCTGGAGATTTAAAATGTGGATTAAAAGTACAAAAAAAATTTAGGTAAACATTGTCATTAAATCTGAAGAATGAAATTCACATGTACCATCTGAATTCATTCACTTGGTGCTGTATAGTCCGCAGTTTTTCACGTTTTTAACGCTCCAGGCACTACACTACTTCATTGTTTAAGAAAATGCAATTACTTGAGAGAGAACGTATTGAAGTACTTATGATGATTGGTTTTTGGAGATAGGGTGCGTTCACAAGAAGAAGTCTGCAATCTATTCAATGAAAATCATCCTGATCGTCCGCCAATTACTAGATCGACAGTCAGCAAAATTGAATCAAAATTCAGGAGATACGGCCACGTTAGAGATTACCTAAAGGAAGACCACCGAGAGTATCTGAAGAAACAGTGCTGAACAGTTTCTACTAGAAACCCAAGATAACCCTCATACATCCATTACTACAATTTCCAATAATTTCAATTATCAGTAGGGTCCGTGCATAAAATACTTATGGTAAATAAGTATCATCCCTATAAAATTAAGCTGGTAAACATGAATTATTTAGAAGACGATTTTGACCGCAGAGTACAGTTTTTGTGAGCAGATTCTTGAAATTCATAATCAACATCTAAATTTCATTACAAACATAATTTTTTTCTGATGAAAGCCACCTTAACTTTAAATGCCCACGTCAACAGACAAAACTATAGGTAGTGGGGCGACCGAGAATCCTCATTTGGATGCAAGAATGCCACACACAGCGGCCTCAAAAAATTAATACATGGGCAGCGATTGCTTCGAAAAATCGTATAGTTGGTCCCTATTTTTTTGAAGGAACACTAAACGGAGAGGACTAACTTGAACTTCTCCCAGTTGGCGAACTCATTCCGGCTTTAGCTGTTTGTTTCTAACCCACAAGATCCTGACATACCTAATAACGAGATATGGTTTCAACAAGATGGGCACCTCCTCACTATTCAATCGCTGTTCGACAATTTCTTGATGCAACTTTTCCCAACAGATGGATAGGACGGAGAGGTCCGATTGAGTGAGCGCGCCAAGATCACCGGACATAAGCACCCCATTGGAATTTTTTCTTATGGAGGTTATTTGAAGTCTAAGTTTATTTGAATAGACCAAATAATATTGATGATCTAAAAGAGAGAATCAGGCAGAAATAAGACTTATCAGTCCAGAAAAGTAATTGAAAATGTGCAACGGGAAACATTGAATCGACTTCAAAAATGTCTCGAAGCTAAACGGACAACAGATGAACATATGTAAAAAATTAAAATTAGTAATTACATTTGTGTGTTTTCATATCCGTACCTCTCATTACCCACTATCTCCGTTCTGGCATCCATCGAGGTTGAGGCATATGGTATGTCACAAAAAGTGATAAGAATTTATCGTAGAATTGTAAAGTGAATAATATACAGGGTATTACCTTTTAAAAAAAACTAATGACAAAGCCATAGCTCTGTGAATGAGACCACCCTGTATACAAAATTTTTATTGCGAAAAATGCCCAAATAAAAAATAACTATCGACCTGTCCGAGGATTTTAACATGAAATAGAAAACCTAATTTTTTAATGAATTTGTTTCCTGTTCATCATGAAAGCACTGT
>JARQZK010005592.1:0-10622 GCA_030704885.1 Cynegetis impunctata | reverse complement strand
CTTGACTTAATTTAGCAAGGTTTTGTCTCACATACTGTTTTTTAGCATCCTGAATGAAGGACCTAACAAGGAACCGAAATATATTGATGTAAATGACCAATGGTTGTTTGATTCAAGTAGCCCTTTATGCGAGTACCCAACCAACATAGTGATTTATATATATATATATATATGGGTGTGGCTTGTCTCATATGCGGACGACACCGCCTTAATATTCAAGGGTAAAACTTGGCATGAAACCAAAAGAAAAAGTTAAAATATGGTTCAATCTTGTTAAAAAATTGGTTAGAAAGTTTCAAAACTTTCTTTGAACCTACAGAAAAACTAATTACATTGCTTTTCCCAGTAAATAAGACCAGACCGGACTTCGACAGAATTTGTATAAATGAAAATGATTTTATTAATTCTTGTGAAAAAAACAAAAATACCTGGAATAGTAATCGATCAACACCTAAAATGGACATATCACATCAACTTTGTAGTAACCAAAATCGGAAAGCTTGTATATAAATTTTACATTTTAAGAGAAATACTCAATGACAGACTTACACTATTAATCTATAAAGCTCTAGTCGAATATTTATTACGGTACGGTATTACAGCATGGGGAAGTGCCTATAAGACTAACTTGAAATCATTACAAACTGTCCAAAATTATGTATTGAAGGTTATTTTCAAAAAAAATAAATTATACCCCACTAAGCAATTATACAACGAAAAACTCTTTGATATACGGCAACTTTACATTTTGTCTGCCTGCAGTTTTATGCACAGAAGGGATAGATCGGGGATTCTCATTGATGTGGCAAAATACACGTAGTAAGGCCAATAAAAATGTAACTGTACCAAAGTATCAAAAAATTTTAAGCCGCAGATCTCTTCATAGCTCTGCAGCAAGGTTTCATAACGTATTACCCCTGACAATAAAGAACATATCTAATGTAAAAAAATTTAGTATAAGTTGCAAACAGTTTATTTTTGATAACCCAGGGCATTTTGAGGGCATGTTTTAGCTCCTTTTTACTGGTAGGTGAGCGGTCTCTCACTGTTTATGTTTTTGTTTGTTTTTTGTGCTGGGACGAAGAAACATAAAAACAGCATTTAATCTTCTTACAATGTAATACTGTATTAGACACATACAGGCATACATGTTATGCCTAGGTGTCAGAAAGAAAATGTTTGTTAGATTGAAATAGTTATCGTATTGTAAATTATGTAAACACTGTTACAATGTGTATTTTTGAAAATAAATTATTATTATTATTATATATATATATATATATATATATATATATATATATATATATATATATATATATATTATTAAGTGTTTATTATGCTTTGGCATACTCACACATGGCATATAACATAATTGCATGGGGATCGTCGACAGACTTCAACAGGGTATTTATCAGCCAAAAAAGAATAATAGGAGCAATTTTCAATATCAACCGTCTATATACTAGCAAGCCACATTTTATTAGACATGAAATACTTACATGTGCCTCTATATATATATATTCAAACTACTCATGTATATAAGGAATAAACTCGGGGTAATAGATAGAAATAAGGATATACATGAATACATCACTCGAAATTCTGACCAACTAAGAATAGAAAAGCATCTTACATCAAAATATAAAAGATGCCCCGACTATATGGGCATCATGTGCTATAATAAACTCCCCAAGAAGATATCAGATATCAAATCTATTAAAGCCTTTAAACTGTCGGTCAAAAATTTATTGATTAAGAAGGGATATTATACAGTTAAAGAGTACCTGGAAGATACTACCCTCGAAGAGATCCAAAACTATGGGAATCATAAGAAATAAATAAGTAAAATGCATTTACAGTCACATGTATTATTTTTTTTTTTTGACTCACATTATGTAGAATTGTGGCAATAAATTATTATTATTATATATATATATATATATATATATATATATATATATATATATATATATATTATATATATATATATATATATATATATATATATATATACAGGGTGATTCATTAATACGTGTAAATATTTTAACGGAGAGAATTTTGAGCCCAAAAATATGAAGATCTAACCCAATTTGCTCATATAAAATATTTCTCCTTACTGAGTTACAGGGTGTTTTATTTCGATTATTAAAAATGAATTTTGTTCATTACTTCAATGCTGCTTGATATTTCTTTATGATATTTGGCAGTAAGTTAAAGTAGTTTGGGACACATCAAATAATAGTAAAGAAGACTTTCTCGCTATCACCAGTGGCGTACGGCAGGGGCACGGGAAGAGTTCTCGTTTCCTAAATTCTACGCCACTGGCAGAATTGTCATTATAGTATAATTTTTCGATTCTCCTATATTTTCTCTGTAAATAAGGTATTCTCTTTTCGTAACGCTAGAGCCACTATTTTTCGAGATATTTAACGTTGAACATATGGCTGCACAATTCCTTTGATTTTTATGTACGAGTCATATCGGGTTTTTTGTCATACGATTGCATGTATTTAAATTGAAAAAAAAATTATTAGGTATTTTTTTTATATTTATAATAATATTAACAAACAATTTAAAACATAACAACTACAAAAATATCCAGCGCTACATAAAAAAAGTTCAAAATAAATACTTAATTATGAAGATCTTCTTTACAAATTTTGGAAGAATATCAAATTTATGAACAAAACTTGAAAACAATTTACAATAAATGTTCAATATGCTCTCCGTTTACCTCAATAAGTTTATTCATTCTTTCGTTGAACGACCTTCTAACTTTAAAAAATATATTTGGCTGATTCGCAATAAAATTAGCGGAATTTACAATTTGCTGCCATAGTTCCTGGCGAGTATTTATTGTTTGGGAGTATACCAGTGATTTCATATGCCCCCAGAAATAGAAATCTAATGGATTACAATCGGGACTTCGAGACGGCCACGGAAATTCACCACCTCTGCCAATCCAACGATGAGGAAATTTATTATCTAGATAATTCCGCACTATTGATGTATAATGGGGTGGTGCTCCATCGTGCATGAACCACATGTCTCTCCTTTGGTTAAGTGGCAATTGTTCTAGCTCATCGAAAAGTTTAGTTTGTAGAAACTCCAAATACGAATTACCATTTAAATTTTCAGGTAGTTCATATGGACCTAACAAACGGTCTCCGAGTATACCGCACCAAACATTAATTTTAAACTCGCGTTGAAAATGTGACTCACAATATAAATGAGGATTTTCAGTATCCCAACTGTGGCTATTCCTCCAGTTAAATATTCCTCTCCGTGTACAAGTAGCTTCGTCGCTAAAGATAACATTTTCATAAAAGTTCAGATTTTCATTTTTTTTATTTGCCATCGACTGAGCGAAATTCAATCTTGCAGGAAGATCTCTTGGTAATAAGTTTTTGTACTGGAGTAAAATGGTAAGGTTTCAAATTTCCCTTTTTCAGTATTCTAAAAACTGTAGATTGGCTTACCCCAGTCATTGAAGATAAGCGACGAGTGCTAAGTTGTGGATTTTCTGCAATTCTCACTAATATGTCATCTTCCTGATCTACAGAAATATGTTTAGGTCGGCCCACATCACGTTTTGGCTTGAATTGTCCAGTCTCTCCTAATCTTCTAAAAATATTGCGAAAGGTTTGATGATTGGGCTGAACTCTATCTGGATACATTTCTCCATATCTTGAGTAGCAGCAAGAGACAGGAATAATTTTCTTGTGCATAAACACAAAGCATATCGCGCATTTCAGTATTACAAAAAACATTAGGGCGCTGCATCTTCACTTAATCTGCTTTTAAAAAATTTATAACAGTCACAATCTTCATAGATAATATTGTCAACAACTGTCAGTTGTGACACCATCCTACTAGATCAAAATAATTATTTAAGACTTCCTCATATCTATTTCCAAATAAATGTGAACTGCATCTATTATGACATTAGACACATGCATAATAATTACTTAATTAACAATTCTATTACAAAAACACCAACATGATTGATACATAATTAAAATCAAAGTAATTATGCAGCCATATGTTCAACGTTAAATATCTCGAAAAATAGTGGCTATACTCCCAAACGAGAAATACTAGCCAGGAACTATGGCAGCAAATTGTAAATTCCGCTAATTTTTTTGCAAATCAGCCAAACATATTTTTTAAAGTTAGAAGATCGTTCAACGAAAGAATGAAAAAACTTATTGAGGTAAACGGAGAGCATATTGAACATTTATTGTAAATTGTTTTCAAGTTTTGTTCATAAATTTGATATTCTTCCAAAATTTGTAAAGAAGATCTTCATAATTAAGTATTTATTTTGAACTTTTTTTATGTAGCGCTGGATATTTTTGTAGTTGTTATGTTTTAAATTGTTTGTTAATATTATTATAAATTTAAAAAAAATACCTAATAATTTTTTTTTCAATTTAAATACATGCAATCGTATGACAAAAAACCCGATATGACTCGTACATAAAAATCAAAGGAATTGTGCAGCCATATGTTCAACGTTAAATATCTCGAAAAATAGTGGCTCTAGCGTTACGAAAAAAAAAAACCTTATTTACAGAGAAAATATAGCAGAATCGAAAAATTATACTAAAATGACAATTCTGCCAGTGGCGTAGAATTTAGGAAACGAGAACTCTTCCCGTGCCCCTGCCGTACGCCACTGGTGATAGCGAGAAAGTCTTCTTTACTATTATTTGATGTGTCCCAAACTACTTTAACTTACTGCCAAATATCATAAAGAAATATCAAGCAGCATTGAAGTAATGAACAAAATTCATTTTTAATAATCGAAATAAAACACCCTGTAACTCAGTAAGGAGAAATATTTTATATGAGCAAATTGGGTTAGATCTTCATATTTTGGGCTCAAAATTCTCCCGTTAAAATATTTACACGTATTAATGAATCACCCTGTATATATATATATATATATATATAGTATATATATATATGTATATATATATGTATATTATATATATATATGTATATATATATATATATATATATATATAAGTAAGAATTATTCGTGTTAAACGGAAAACACGCCCGTGGTTATAAAATTAAGTGAACTAGGACATTTATTTGAAACTAATCAAACAAACCTCCTAGCGGAGCTGGTTGTAAGAGTTCACGAAGCATCGAAATATCAACAAACTACCCTAGTCGGTAATTGTTCGAAATGTTAATTTGATTATCACAACCGATGGAAATTGATAGACAGACTGTTTCGCCCTTATCGGGGCTCATCAGTATCATCCATCCACCGGGAGTGATAGCCAAACCAACATTTCAAACGGTCATACATATTTCTTCTAGCAACTCCATGACATATAAATATGACACAGCGCCACCAGTCGGAAACAATTGAACCACGTCTTTCAGAACAGAAGAAAAACATTTCGGCCACGAGAACAATTACGCCCGGAACACCCGAAGGTGGCTACCATATTCGCTAAGCAAGAGTAAAGCTGACACATCAATTCGATGTTGATTCAACATTACACACCGCAGGCAGCAATCGCCCCGAATTTTATCGCAATGGCAAATGAATATAAGTAAGAATTATTCGTGTTAAACGGAAAACACGCCCGTGGTTATAAAATTAAGTGAACTAGGACATTTATTTGAAACTAATCAAACAAACCTCCTAGCGGAGCTGGTTGTAAGAGTTCACGAAGCATCGAAATATCAACAAACTACCCTAGACGGTAATTGTTCGAAATGTTAATTTGATTATCACAACCGATGAAAATTGATAGACAGACTGTTTCGCCCTTATCGGGGCTCATCAGTATCATCCATCCACCGGGAGTGATAGCCAAACCAACATTTCAAACGGTCATACATATTTCTTCTAGCAACTCCATGACATATAAATATGACACAGCGCCACCAGTCGGAAACAATTGAACCACGTCTTTCAGAACAGAAGAAAACATTTCGGCCACGAGAACAATTACGCCCGGAACACCCGAAGGTGGCTACCATATTCGCTAAGCAAGAGTAAAGCTGACACATCAATTCGATGTGATTCAACATTACACACCGCAGGCAGCAATCGCCCCGAATTTTATCGCAATGGCAAATGAATATAAGTAAGAATTATTCGTGTTAACGAATAATTCGAACAGTCTGTCTATCAATTTCCATCGGTTGTGATAATCAAATTAACATTTCGAACAATTACCGTCTAGGGTAGTTTGTTGATATTTCGATGCTTCGTGAACTCTTACAACCAGCTCCGCTAGGAGGTTTGTTTGATTAGTTTCAAATAAATGTCCTAGTTCACTTAATTTTATAACCACGGGCGTGTTTTCCGTTTAACACGAATAATTCTTACTTATATTCATTTGCCATTGCGATAAAATTCGGGGCGATTGCTGCCTGCGGTGTGTAATGTTGAATCACATCGAATTGATGTGTCAGCTTTACTCTTGCTTAGCGAATATGGTAGCCACCTTCGGGTGTTCCGGGCGTAATTGTTCTCGTGGCCGAAATGTTTTCTTCTGTTCTGAAAGACGTGGCTCAATTGTTTCCGACTGGTGGCGCTGTGTCATATTTATATGTCATGGAGTTGCTAGAAGAAATATGTATGACCGTTTGAAATGTTGGTTTGGCTATCACTCCCGGTGGATGGATGATACTGATGAGCCCCGATAAGGGCGAAACAGTCTGTCTATCAATTTCCATCGGTTGTGATAATCAAATTAACATTTCGAACAATTACCGTCTAGGGTAGTTTGTTGATATTTCGATGCTTCGTGAACTCTTACAACCAGCTCCGCTAGGAGGTTTGTTTGATTAGTTTCAAATAAATGTCCTAGTTCACTTAATTTTATAACCACGGGCGTGTTTTCCGTTTAACACGAATAATTCTTACTTATATTCATTTGCCATTGCGATAAAATTCGGGGCGATTGCTGCCTGCGGTGTGTAATGTTGAATCACATCGAATTGATGTGTCAGCTTTACTCTTGCTTAGCGAATATGGTAGCCACCTTCGGGTGTTCCGGGCGTAATTGTTCTCGTGGCCGAAATGTTTTCTTCTGTTCTGAAAGACGTGGTTCAATTGTTTCCGACTGGTGGCGCTGTGTCATATTTATATGTCATGGAGTTGCTAGAAGAAATATGTATGACCGTTTGAAATGTTGGTTTGGCTATCACTCCCGGTGGATGGATGATACTGATGAGCCCCGATAAGGGCGAAACAGTCTGTCTATCAATTTCCATCGGTTGTGATAATCAAATTAACATTTCGAACAATTACCGTCTAGGGTAGTTTGTTGATATTTCGATGCTTCGTGAACTCTTACAACCAGCTCCGCTAGGAGGTTTGTTTGATTAGTTTCAAATAAATGTCCTAGTTCACTTAATTTTATATATATATATATATATATATATATATATATATATATATATATATATATATATATATATATATATATATATATATATTAGACCAGGGTAGAAGCCTTTAAAAATGATAAAAAGTGAAAAAAAATAATAGTAGGACGAAACTCATTGGAAAAGGAGGAGAATATAATAAAAATGAAAGAAAAAATAATTTACGGGCGATCTGAGGCCGGGAAGGGGGTGAGTTTTTAAGGGTAAAAACGATTTATCTTGATTTCCGGCAAACCTACAAGTCCTATGGAAAAAAGTCAAACAGCAAAGTTGTAGGTAATAAAAATATCTACAACTTTCGTATTCACATTTTTTTCACATAACCTCAAAATTTATGTTAAAAATTCAAAAACCAGGTTTTTGGTTTTTTCTTTTTATCTTTTACAGAAAAAATTTTTTTTTAATGAAATTTGGCGAGAACTTACCTTTTTATATCTCAAATACACTGTAATTTATTTGATTTGAAATATTAATTTTTTCACCTTATTTTGACTCAACATCGAAAAAGCACCTTAATTTTCAAAATCAAAATATCAGCTTTTTTCAAAAAGTTGGTGTTCTTTATGTTCGCTAAAATCTCTACTTTTCGATGGTGTATACATTACTATAGTAAATGTTATCAGAAAATGCAAAAAATCGAAAAAAATTCGAAGTCGAAATTTTAATTTGGCAGAAAAATGAAACGGTGGAAGAGATCATGAATAAATATTTGCCCTATGTTGGAAAACATTACGCAGCAAGCAGCTATATTATTTGTGATGGGTACCTCGAAATTAAAAAATCAATTACTGTCACAAGTACCAAGTACCAGCAGTTAAGCCATCTAAAAGAGGAGAAAGTAGTCATAGAAAAACCTCAGACAACATGCCGGAGATTATCGAAACCATACAAAAATACCATTTTTGCAAGAAAAATTTTTATCTAACGAGAAAAACAGGGACAAAATAACAAAAACGTTAATGGAAAGATTACAGTACAGGATTTTCCTGTAAACAAGTAGAAGAAGATGCTGATGCTTACATAATTTTGATAATCGAACTCTGGAATATTATCTGAGGTTTTTCTACTACTACGTTCTCCTCTTTTAGTTGAATTAACTGCTGGTACTGTTGTGAGAGTAACTGATTTTTTAATTTCGAGGTACCCATCAGAAATAATATAGCTGCTTGCTGCGTAATGTTTTCCAACATAGCGCAAATATTTATTCATGATCTCTTCCACCGTTTCATTTTTCTGCCAAATTAAAATTTCGACTTCGAATTTTTTTCGATTTGTTGCATTTTCTGAGAACATTTACTATAGTAATGTATACACCATCGAAAAGTAGAGATTATAGCGAACATAAAGAACACCAACTTTTTGAAAAAAGCTGATATTTTGACAGGAGAATTTTCGATTGAAAATTAGGGTGCTTTTTCGATGTTGAGTCAAAATAAGGTGAAAAAAAAGAAATATTTCAAATCAAATAAATTACAGTGTATTTGAGATATAAATAGGTAGGTAAGTTCTCACCAAATTTCGTAAAAAAATTTTTTTTCTGTGAAAGATAAAAACAAAACACCTGCTTTCTTGAATTTTTAACATAAATTTTGAGGTTATGTGAAAAAAGTGTGAAAACAGAAGTTGTAGATCTTTTCATTACCTACAACTTTGCGATTTGACTTTTTTCCATAGGAATTATAGTTTTGCCGGAAATCGAGATAAACCGTTTTTTACCCTTGAAACTCCCGAACTCAGATCGCCCGTAAATTAATTTTTCTTTCATTTTTATTATATTCTCCTCCTTTTCTAATGGGTTTCAACCTACTATTATTTTTGTTGGTTCCAAAAATTATCGACCCTGGTCTATATATATATATATATATATATATATATAATATATATATATATATATATATATATATATATATATATATTTATATAAAAATATATATTTAATATATATATATATATATATATATATATATATATATATATATATATATATATATATATATATATATATATATATATATATATATATATATATATATATATATATATATATATATTATTTATTTGAAGTGTTGTTGCCTGTGAACTATTTTTAACTTTTTGAATTATTAGGAATAACAGGCTTGGCGAATCTCAAAAAAACTCGATTTCATTGAAAAGTTTACGTTTCGCCACGATATTCGTGGCTTTTTCAAAAAGTTTTTGAAAAAGCCACTTGGCGAAACGTAAAACTTTTCAGTAAAAATCGATTTTTTTTTGAGATTCACCAAGCCTGTTATTGCTAATAATTATCAAAAAAGTATATAATATATATATATATATATATATACATATATATATAATATATATATTTATATATATATATATTATATATATATTATATATATATTATATATATATATATATATATATATATATATATATATATATATATATATATATATATATATATATATATATATATAATATATATATATATATATATATATATATATATATATATATATATATATATATACTTTTGTTTCATGGATCGTAGAATTCAGGCACACATTTGCGTGAAGAGAAGCCCCACCCCCGAGAAAAATCCTAGTTACGTCAATGTCTATCAAATTTACACATGCAAGGATCACTTATGAGAGTAGTTTCCAACACTCTCTTGTTGAATTCAGTCATCCCGTTAATAAATATTCATGTAATGATGAGAATCTAAAAAACCCATCCTTTTTCTCAAGTAACAATTACCACATTCAGTTGTTTCTCCAATTAGCGGGGGAAAAAAGTTCCAAACGAAATTTTATGTAATTACCAGAGAGACATGGAACTCTTTTCAGTGTCATACCTGTTATCTCACACATTCAGCGGTCTCAAAGGGTAGATACAAGGACGTCCATACAGCATTCGGGTTATGCAGCATTTCAAAGAGCAAATTCCGACGGGTTTCATTCGCTAATTTAACCGACGCTTATTCTTTGTAGTTAGTGACTGGCATTTGAGGGTGTGCTACGTCCCTGACAGGACGTGCAGACGTTGACAAGCGCTGCATGCAAATGAGAAGACGCGGAAAACCAACCTTCCATCCAACTCTCCGATTTACATGGCTTCGTCGGCGGGGATCATCACGTCAATCAAGCTTTTTATTGATGTTGCCACCTGATTGGCTGTCATCCCAGTGGAGAATTCTGAAAAGTATCAATCCATCGAGG
>JARQZK010005591.1:0-10658 GCA_030704885.1 Cynegetis impunctata | reverse complement strand
TTGAGTAGGTCTGAGAATCGGCCAACATCTATTTTTCATCCCCCTAAATGTTGAGGGTAGTCTAACCCTAAATTTTTTATTTTATTTTTTAGACAAAATTTTTTGTTTTTATTTTTTTATGATACAGCATACAAAAATACATACAATCCTAAATTTTCACCCTTCTACGATCAACCTTATTTTTTATTTGTTGAACTCCTTCGAAATGACTCGACCGATTCTCATGAAATTTTGTGTGCATATCGGTTTGGTCTGAGAATCCGACAAAATCTATTTTTCATCCCCCTAAATGTTGAGGGGAGAACACGCCTTAATTTTTTTCTTTATTTTTCTGACAACATTTTCTGTTCTATTTTTTTTATGATACAGCATTCAAAAATATATACAACCCTAAATTTTCACCCCTCTACGATCAACCCCTATTTAGATAGATAAAAATAATTTATATGGCAGAACAACGTTTGCCGGGTCAGATAGATAGATAGATAAATAGATAGGGTTTTAGTTAGTAGCTACCTAACGATAGGATGTACTCTAACACTACCCATTTTAGAACAGAATGGGTGCCTATAAAAGGTTTCCCCTCCCACAAAAAAAAGATAGATAGATAGATAGATAGATAGAAAGACAGATAACTATCTAGATAGATAGATAGATAGTTAGATATGTAGATATACATCGGCAGATAGATGAATAGATAGAAAGATAGATAGATAAAAATAATTTATATGGCAGAACAACGTTTGCCGGGTCAGCTAGTATATATATATATATATATATATATATATATATATATATATATATATATAATATATATATATATATATATATTATATATATATATATATATATATAATATGTATATTATATATATATATATATATATATATATATATATCATATATATATATATATAATATATATATATATATATATATATATATATATATGTATATATATATATATATATATATATATATATATATATAAATAATGCATTCACAAATGAGTACGGTTTTGCCGTTAGTCAATAATAAACAAAACTACCTCAAAGTGTGTATTTGGGAAGGAGGCTATTCACGTGAAATAAAATATACTAATCATGAAAGACATCTTCATAAATTCATTCCAGACCATCAAACCTTGAATACTAAAGAAAGAATCAATTAAAAATTACAACAATTAATTAATATCTACGTAATCACATCCAATTACTACGAAACAAAATTGGTATTTTGAGCTGATTAGTCATTCAATCTACAAGCTTAGTAATTTATGAGTATTTCCGTCTAGCAGATGAGATGCAAATACAAAAAGTGGTGTCTCATTTGTCAATATTTGAAAAAGGTTGATGATTATAGCTTGTAAAATACTTCAACTTCGAAAATGTCCTAATGTCGGTGAGATGTTAATTAATTGAGAGATTGATGAAAAAGAACTTGTTTTTACCATGTTTATTGGGGGGGCATCTATTCATAAACTGTGTTTTTGTCGAGTTTATATGAAATTGCAAAATCCCAGAACTTAAGAGCCCTTTCAGACTAGGATACTGTATCCGAGATACTGTATGAGAGATACAGAATTTAGGCCAGATACAGTCAAGATACTTTTGTTAGAATATAGTTTTGTAAATAAATTTTATCAGTACAATATCAGTGCTGTACGGTGCTTTTTATGAAATGGACATTGAAGAGTGCGCTATGCTGTGGTATATTATATTTCTGGGCCCTAACTACAGTGTACCATGTATAATAAAATATAATATAATAAACAATTTACTTGATAGTTTGCGAACAGTAACTAGATAGTAGTGCACTGATTAATACAAATTAAACATCAATTCGCTTATCTAAAGGGTTTTCACTGCAATCCGTAAAAACTTAAAAGCAATATAAATTAACGAATAAACTCATTATTCATCGCTAATAACCAATATTATTGAAATATTTCATTTAATTTTTGTTATCCATCTTGAGATGATTATTGTAAAAATCAGTAAGCTTTCGACAAATAATCGTCTTGTTTCGAGAATTTTTAATAATAATTCGATTTATTTAGCTAATGAATTTATGCATTCCTTTTTGAATGCACTGTATAATTACTTTTATAAATATACCTACCATATTCATTTTGTTGAACAATTGTCATTTCTTCAAAATTTTCACACATCTGTTTGGTAATTTCCACCCAACATTTTTGTTTTATATTTCTGTCGAAATGATTTTCATTACTTGTATCCCATATACAAGAATTCGGTTCTACCAAACTTATAAATTTCTCGTTATCAAAAACTTTATTCTCCATGGTACAATCGAAAAACCGTTCTATTCCACTTCACTTCTACTAATAAATAATAAAAACATTGTACGCCTATGCTATTGTGCTTTTTGAATCGCAAAAGTATGCAAGTCTGAATAGGTCCATAAGCCACAATGATAATTCGGTATCCCGGATTCGGATACTGTCGCCGGCGGCTGAATGAGCGAGATTCAGAAATTTAGTATCGCGATACGGTATGCTGTGCTGAATGCAGTGTGAAAACGTATATATAAACGCATGTATTTTCTGTATCTGGGATACGCGTATCTCGGATACAGTATCCAAGTCTGAAAGGGCTCTTAATGCGGAAGTTCGATTTAATGTACAAATTTTGCTTGACCGTCTATTGAAATAATAAACTATTATTACTGCTAGATTGTTCAGAAAAATTCCTCTCCTATTTCAAAGTATTTGTAAACTTCTGGTATAGATCTTTTGCAAGAATACCGCATGGTAATTGACACCTTAGAAGCTCTGAAGTTATTGTCTCAGACTAGAAATTAATAAACAAGTACACATGTGCACCCAAAGAGACGGGTAAAACGAAAATTTCGCGACGAGAGCTGTGAAGATGAGGCACCACAAAATCCAAGTGACAAATTTAGGATTTTGATTTTTAACGTGGCAATGGTCAAAGATATCAATATTTTAGAAAGTATATTTGCAAATCACAAAGAGAAGTATCAAAATTTTGAATGTTTCCACCCCCCAACATTTTCAGTTCTTTCAGAAATACCAAGGAATATTTTACATAAAATTTGTGAGAAATTATAAAAATTTTAACCCGAAGTCACACTAGATAAGCTAAAATGAAACTTTAGAAACAGATTTTAGTTCCAAATGAATAATTCGTCATCTGCATTACCAGAACCTTACACAATGGAAGAATCTGAATATGATAATAGGGAGTCTTCGAGACCCTAAATTTACAAGTAAATTACGTTTTCGGTTATTCTGAGCATGCGCAAGAGCTTTAAAATTACCGAGACGGTTATTAACCGATAACGTACTACGTTATCAACGGGACCTTAACGTTCGCTTAATAAACGTCCGTTATATTCGCGGTGTTGACAAGTTTAAACGCGCTTGTGTTAAATTGTTACAAACTAAATAAAAATAGACTATTTGAACTATGATAAGTGACTAATATCATATATACTATCTTGCTAATTCGTTCCAAACTTCTTCCTTTGTATTAAAAATTCGCAAAAAATGTTATTTCTTACTATGTGGGAACCATCAATCGAGTCTGCGATCTGATGTTTTGAGATTGACAGTTTCCGTGTTTTTATTGGTTATGTCACAGTGTTATTTTGGTTTGTTTATTTGTGTAAATTGGCCGGCTAATATTGATATTTTTTCAACGGTTTTTGTTCACTTGCCACGATAGTTGAAAAAATGTCACCCTTACAAAAATACTACGATTTACAGGCATGGAGGATCTGTTACTTCTTAGAGTTGTTCTAAGTAATAATCCATTTGAAAATCCAGATATTTGCACAGTGATTCAGCAGCACATTTCCCTTATAACAGGAAAATTATTTTCAATGAGAACAGCAAAATACATAAGCCTTCGATGCCTGAGAAATATATTTTCCCAAATTAATCACAATTATTACTACAAACTATTGCTTTTCACCTCTTCTGCCTCAATATTATACAAATCGAATCCGGGTATGTTTCCATCAATATTTTCACGTTCTTCTTCCTCTTCAAAGATGTTATGTAAGATTATACCTCTCATTAAATTATGATCCACTCCCCCGCGCCTGATCGCTATATAGTCTATTACATCTTCCATGATAATTTACCCAATTTATCTCTTTTTGGATCTTCAACCCGTTAATAAAGTTTTCCGTTCTGCGCAAACTCAACATAGCGGTTTACGATAATTACGTAGACTTTAAATAGAAACTCAAAAACTCCCTAATGAAACCTAGTCAGTGTTTATCAAAAATTTTGCAAAAATACATTTTTTGTAGCTACTTATACTTGCAAAATTATAATTTGTATGCAGAAGCGTACCCTGATCTAGAAAAGGCATATACCTATTTATTAACACTATTCATTTCAGTTTCGTGTGAGAGGTCCTCTTCTAAATTAAAATTTATTTCAAAGAGAATAACAAGTTGGCTTTCTCATGATTACGTGGAGGCTTTCATGTTAATGTCTTTTGAAAAAGATATTTTAATGTCAGGTAAATATGGTAACATTTCACATAGTTTGTTGAAAAACAAGAACAAAACAGAAAAGAGAAAGTTGCCTTCTTGCGGATATATGCCCGGCCCGTTTTGTACCTCCAGTCCGGCCCTGATCATCTCCAATAAGCCTACCAGAATTTCCTGGAAAGATGCATGAGATAAACATTTTTATTCAGCTCTGAACTCCCTGATGATGATCGTATAGTTTCAATCGGAGATGCCTAATTGAGTCCCAAAATTTATAATCCGTCTTAATGATAGCCGAACTGAGTTCCGGAGTTAGGTAAATTGAGTCCCGGGCCTACCTGAGCTTGCACAGTAGGGGTTCGTAATCTGTTCGTAGAATATTAAAACTAAAATTCATATTATATCATATAATTTTATACAATTTACAAATATTTACAATAATATACCTATACCTAATAACATGCTAAATATTCGTTTATTTAATTATTCAAAATTTTTCTCCTACAATTTTAAGAAATTCAAATTTTGATAGTGAGTTACAATTTAATTTTAAAATTTGTTCATTTAGAAAATTTTAATTTTTGAGAGTGTGTGAACAATAATTTTTTTTATATTTTTTTGAATGCTTCTAATTTTTATATAAGTGTCACTTTGAAAATCTATTAACACTGTTAAATATTAGAATATATGTGGATGGGCGAAATAAAATGAAGAACTAAACCTTGCATGAAAGCTCTCGCATGCATTCGTCGTCCGTTGTAAACTGCTCGTCTTCTCCGCCCATATTTCTGGTGGTAACCTAGCCGATTCTGATATATAATTATCGACCAGATAGTCCGCAAATTCCACAAATTTAGAATTCTGTGGTTGTATTGAAGATAAATCTTCAACAAAACAATCTCCTACATATTCTGGGTTGAGAAATGGCATTGCAAAGCAGTACGTTAAATATTCACCACGTCGCTGTCTTTGTCTTTGTATAAGGATGATAAGCCTAGTGCTTGAATTTTGCGCCATCTTGAAAAAATTTTCAAATTTATTTCATCTAAGATTTGCAAAATATTTAATGTCAAATAAAATTACTCACCAAGACTGTCCTAAATGAAAACGGCAGCCCTTCAATGAAACATCACTCCAAACCTCAGTAACACTTTGATGAATTGCTTCTTCAAAATCAGCAAATACTTTTCGTAAAGTAAGTATTTTATTGCATTTGCCAATTTCTTCAACCAGATGTTTCAGTGCCAGTGTGTATGTATTTTTTCGTTTATTTGGCAATAAAAAGAAAACCAATGGTATGTAGTGGTCGTCTTTTAAACCATGAATGGAGAACATTTGCTGAAAGAACTTCGGACAGTATTCAAAAGTTCCATCTATATAAATAGTTTCTAAATCTGCTAAAAATTCTAGGTTGGTCTTGCAGGAAAACATAATTATCTGATTTTCTACATCGTTTACCATAAGGAACTCTTCGCCTGTATTGGTTTTCACTGGGAATGTTTTTAATATTGCATGAGTTTCTTCTATATTTTTTAGCAATTTAGGCAAAACAGATCGTCGAGCATTATACATATTTTTTCTGACCAATCTCACATCCTCGGTTGTCAAGGCATTAATATCGCCATTTCGTAACTCCTTAGGTATAATTTTCATCGGGCGTTCACTAACATCTTCTATGGCCTTTCGCTTTAAAGAGTTATTTAAAATTTTGCGATTAAGTACCTCTTCGTTTACTGTATGTTTGTGGTTATCCATAATTTCTGTTACTATGTTGTCAGCACCTTCAGTTTTTAAAAAAGCCTTGCATTTTTCTTTTGTCTGTGCACAACAAATCCAACGTTTGGCATCATTTTTTAACATCTTATGGAAACGATATTTGAAGCCATCCAACACAATCAGTTGTTTCCCTCTTTCACTTAGCACAACTCTCACAGAACTCATTTTGACAAACTAACTAACACCGAAAGGTAGGTACAAATTAAACACTACCATATTAAACATTTTGTAGAAAATCCTTTTTATATATGATATCCATAGATGTCTAACCAATGAAATCCTTCTTTCATAGGTAATAAAAATATTATTTGGTATAGAGATTTAAAAAGTAATTAGGAATTCCCGAAATATGCATATCAGGAGGATTAGAAGGATTAGATAGATTTAAGTGACCCGGGACTCAATTGGACCATCTAAATTTCTTGACCCTTCTTAATTCAGGTAGACGGGACTCAATTTACCTTTGCCCGTTTCAATAACAGTATAAATTTTTTGAATATTTCTTGACACAAACATAGAAGAAGTTATTTTTTGTTCATCTTGATGAACTATAACTCAGTTATGAAGGATTCCATCAACTAATTGAATTCACTAACGGGATTAGTTTTTTGTCAGATCCTTTTACAGTCGACTTATCCCTGGACATTGCACCAAGCATTAGCATCTTCAGAATATTTAGATTAATTAGTTCGGTATAAGCAACTGAATAATGTGATAATTTATAAAAGAGTACTCATTGAAAGTCAATGAAAACTTGTATCGAATCTAATATTTATTCATTCCAAATATGTAATAATTTCAAATAAGGAATAATACAGAAAGGACTGAAAGATTCCATTGAAATGTGTCAGTACTTATAAGGACTATCTTATTCATAATGCATTTGATTGTGTATTTTATTAGTTCATAAAAATTTCTTACATTTTTATTAGATAGGAGATGGTCTAGTTTTCAAGGTCAAACAGACAAAATTATTACATATTTCGAAAATATGAATTCACACCTTTTTCAACATAAAATCATAACCTAAATTATTCATTGAAAATGTTAATAATTTTTATCCCCGAAACTAACTAAAAAGTTTTATAAAATGAATTTTTAAAATACACCTGAATGCAATATTCAAAATCTCAAGCGCAGGCTGCGATAAGTATTGGGGAACAATTAGAAATTTGTTAATTAACTCCGAGTCGAATAAGCTGCACTGATGAGATCTAATAAGATCGAAACAGCTGTATATAGATTTTGAGTCGAGGTTGCTTGACGATTTCAATAATTCACTGTTGGATTGTGAATGTAGAATTCTTGTCGAGGAATACATATATATATATATATATATATATATATATATATATATATATATATATATATATATATAAATCTCTTGATAATTATTAGCAATAACAGGCTTGTTGAATCTTAAAAAATTCGATTTTATTAAAAAGTTGACGTTTCGCCACGACATTCGTGGCTTCATCAAAACTTTTGAAAAATTTGAAATTTCTTTGACATTTATTGATTTGAAAAAATTTGAATAGACAAAGACTACTATGTCTTTTTTTCGGCTGTGGCTGTTCTTTGTTATTTATTACGTGCTATTCAGTCCAATATTAACATTCAAATCTTTTATTATTAGATGGTAAGGGAAACCACAGAAACCTTTACCCACGTAATGTTCGAAATAGGTTCAAATTATTTTGATTTTGAAGAGTCAAAGAATAGGGTACTATTTATCTTGTTTTCAAAAATTCCTCATTGCGGCTGTGGCCGTCTTCAGTTATTAATTACGTGCTATTTAGTCCAATATCAACAAACAGGTCCGTTGATATAAAAAGAAAGTATAGTTTAGAACATGTGATCTCCAAAATTACAAGTGTCTTTTTAAAGACAACAATCAAATATTTTAAACCTATTTTGTACATTACGCGGGTGAAGGTTTCTGTGGTTCCCTTCCCATCTAATATCAACGGACCTGTCTGTTGATATTGGACTAAATAGCACGTAATTAATAATTGAAGACGGCCACAGCCGCATTGAGAAATTTTTGAAAACAAGATAAATAGTACCCTATTCTTTGACTTTTCAAAATCAAAATTTGAACCTATTTCGAACATTACGTGGGTAAAGGTTTCTGTGGTTTCCTTTACCATCTAATAATAACAGATTTGAATGTTAATATTGGACTGAATAGCACGTAATAAATAACAAAGAACGGCCACAGCCGAAAAAAATTTTAGTAAGACATAGTAGTCTTTGTCTATTCAAATTTTTTCAAACCAATAAATGTCAAAGAAATTTCAATTTTTTCAAAAGTTTTAATAAAGCCACGAATGTCGTGGCGAAACGTCAACTTTTTAATAAAATCGAGTTTTTTAAGATTCAACAAGCCTGTTATTGCTAATAATTATTGAGAGATTAGAAATAGTTCACAGGCAACAATAATTCGAATAAATAATTATATATATATATATATATATATATATGTATATATATTATATATATATATATATATATATATATATATATATATATATATATATATACATACATATATATATATATATATATATATATATATATATATATATATATATATATTGAATTGAGGTTCTGAGGGAGGACACAAACCTTTAATACTTACAAAATCACAAGAAATTTCTAAATGGAAAGAAAAGAGTTGAAACCCTGAAAAACATCTCCCCAACTCGATTTCACATACAACTATATCAAATTGAAACCCCTAGTATACACATCCCTAATTAACATTCAATCCACGTATCAAATTTGAACCCCTCAAATTTAATCAGTGGAATCTGTGGAGGTGCACAAACCTCAAAAACCATGAGAAACATGAAATCGATACATTCAAATAGTGACAGTTGAAGAAAATAGTTGAAACCACTGCCGTTCACTACCCCAGCATCAATTAATTCTAGATAAGCTGTAGTTTCAAGCAAATCCTCAAACATTACGTGAAAATAAGAAATCTTCTCATGGCGGCAATTAGAGGAAAAAGGTTTTCCGCCAAAAATACACTTCTAGTGCATAAACTCAATCCAGATGTTTGGGAGGTCTCGGGTTCAAACCTCGGGGCTGACTGGTCTGCCATGAGTTTTTTTCATAGGTTTCCTCATGGTAATGTAATGCTTGCAAACTTATAAGGCGAATGCTGAACCAGTATTTATCCTCTGAACCCTACTCACACTTCCTATGTTCCATAAATATCCCATCTCACCTATACTTAATGCACTTGTATATTCAAGTGTATCCTCTGATCTGGCTGAAGGAGTTAATCCCAAACTCAAGCTGCCCGCCTCCCTGACACATACTTCAGGGAGGAATGAAACACGTGTGTTTCCTTTCCTTTTTCTCATAAGAGTGATAGTAGATTACACCCTGAGAGATGTGCTTTAGCTAAACATGTCAATCATTGTGACCACCAGATGAACTACCTTTCAACAACTCTGTTCTTGCAAGAGAATCACATCTTTCAAAAAGATCTTTCTTAGAAATGGCCCTTATATATCAAGAGAATAACTCCATTGATAAAAAAACAGATATAAGCCAGCATCAATTAATTCTAGATAAGCTATAGTTTCAAGCAAATCCTCGAACATTACGTGAAAATAAGAAATCTTCTCATGGCGGCAATTAGAGGAAAAAGTTTTTCCGCCAAAAAGACACTTCTAGGGCATAAACTCAATCCAGATGCAAATTTTCAACTCTCCAACTTGGAGGAGGTTTGAGGGTGCAAAAATCCTCCAAAGATATTTCCACACACTCTCCAAAAAGCCCTAGGAGGCAGAATTTCAGATATGTTGTAGTAAAATATTCGCATCTGCACCACTCCCCCATAGATTTTAATGGTAGCATAGAAAATTAAGAGGACGAAACCTTTCAGGTGAACGTAATTTAGATAAATGAAGTAATATTATTAGAAGCAACGTATGCAAATCACATTATATACATTTTTCCGTCGACCTCTGAATAAAAGCATACTTTAACGTACACGAAATTGATCATTAATGACCCATTTTAATGTACAATTTCCCCTATTTTAATGTATGATTGTCATGGGCAACCAAACACAGAAGTATTCAGCACAAAATAGTTGAATTATTCTGTGTCTGTACTTTTATTCCACAGATTATTTTTTGACGTTTCTTAAAACCAATGAAATGCTTCTTTATTTGTCACAAGAGCAAGTTTTAACCAATGATGTCATTATTATAGTGGGAATAAATCTTTTGTGATTATTCTCGGGAATAATCACTGTAGCTTTTATTTGCTTAGCAAGTGTCAGATAGTTGTCAAAATAATTACCTAATTGTGTCAACGCGATATATAAAATGGATGAAAATCATCGGTTTAGTACCTTTTCTGATGCAAAAATAA
>JARQZK010005590.1:0-10733 GCA_030704885.1 Cynegetis impunctata | reverse complement strand
AATGATAGCATTTAATGTTTAGTTTTTAATTTATATAATACATTCAAAAAATTTTTACGACATGCACATGCGCCGAGGGGTTTTATCAGTCCTAGTGCTACGCAGTAGAGCAGGGGTGGCCAACCGGTCGATCGCGATCGACCGGTCGATCGCGGCTATTAGTCCAGTCGATCGTGGCAAGGCAAAAAAATATAAGTTTAATATACCTAATAATAATATTTATATGTAAAAAAATACGTAGAACAGACCGCGCAAAGTAATCACCAACTGCTGGGCGCATCATATTGTATCATTTTTCAATCGCCGTTATTTACCATGTCTTCCACGCAGTAGCTCTAAAAGCTACAAAGAGATTTCGTCCGCTGCGTTGCTTTTTCGCTACAACTTGACGAGTCAACAGATATCACTGATACTGCACAATTACTTATTTTTATTCGGATGGTCTTTAAAGATTTCTCGACGAAAGAAGAACTGCTAAGTATGATTTCCTTAAAAGGAAAAACTCGTGGCCTTGATATATTCACGGAATTCAAAGCATATATTAGCAAGATTAAGCTACCTTTGTATAAACTCGTATCAATGATAACTGATGGGGCTCCTGCAATGACAGGTATTCATAATGGTTTTATTGCTTTTTGTCACAAAGACGAAGACTTTCCAGACTTCATTAGCTACCACTGCATAATTCATCAACAAGTACTGGCTAGTAAGAGACTAAACAAAAAACATGTAATGGATATTTCTTTCAAGATTGTAAATTCCATAAAAGGAAAATCTCTCCAAAGGCGGCTCTTTAAACAGCAATTAGATGAGAAGGAACCAACTGCGTGATTTAGACTGGCAATGTGATTTAGCATTTTTAGCATATTTTGCCGGAAAACCGAGCACATTAAATCTGGAACTACAAGGCAAGAAAAAAACAGTGACAGAAATGATGAGCTCTATTGCAGCATTTCAAAGTCAAGCAGCGTCTATGATAGTTTGACATCAAGAAGAAACATTTTCAACAATTTGTAAACATCAAGGATCATATGGAAAAAAACACATCCTACCCACAATTCATTCCTGACAAGTACACGGCAGAAATTAAGGCAGTGTATCAGACTTCGAAATTCACTATTTATGTGATTTCAAAAAAAAGTGAGAAGTTGTGGCAATTCATTCAGTTATCCGTTTTAAATAAATTCCCCATTTGGATATCATGAGTGGACATCTATGAAATGGCTAAAAAATTTTGAAGAATACATTTTCAAATGGACCAACATGATACTACTTCAAAACGAAAATTTTTTTACTCTGCGCTGCGATATATTCCTTATAAAGGGCACAAGGTCATTCCTCTTGGTCAAAATAGAGTTTCTGGCATTTGGTTTCCAACGAGAGAAATATCCTAAATTTGAAAGAAATGGTGTTGAACGGACCTGCATGTTCATGTTTTGGTTTCAACATATTTTATTATTGAAATTTCAGCATTTTCCTACTTATAAAACAAACCAAAAAGTAAAAAACACCGTTCTCGCGATCCTTGGACAAGACGCCCATACATCGGTACGATTCTTTAAGGTTGGCAATTTCCAAGTACAATCCTGACTTTGCTAATCTAGCGGAAGATGCTCAGACGCAATGCTCACACTAATATAAATATGTAGTTACTAAGAATAATTTTCTATTTTATGTTTTCCCTCTAAATAAAATAAAAAATACTACATAATCGTATATTGTTTCATTTAAAATTTCAAGAAGTATGTAATTGGTAGATCGCACAGGGTTTCGTCAGTAAACAGTAAATCTTGGGTCTAATTAAGTTGGCCACCCCTGCAGTAGAGTGTCCGGATTTGTTTATATTTATATTTATTATATGTATTCTTTCAGATGCCAAGAGTCATGTTTTATATTGGCGTTTAATTTCAATCTGAATCATAATAGAGGCATTCTATACCTTATTCTAAGATATATTTTTTTAATTATAGCCGAAATTTTAAAAAAAATTTGATATTTTACTGGTTATAGTTCAATATTTCCAAAACACTTTGTTATTCAGATGAAAATACTACGACAATATGAACCATGACTCATGAAATTCTAAAAAAATGCAATAAAAAATACAGGTCCGTATTTGAAATTTAAAAGTTGATGGTGGCCCAATTTATACGATACGCTGCATATAATTTTTATTCAGATATTTGGATAGCCTACAGAAAGTTGCAATGGCAAAGTGATAATTTGTATAAAATCCATATATCCATATATCCATATATCTATATCCATATATTTGACCTCTGAAATATGCTACTTTGCCCCCATTTAACCATCCCTCTATCTCTTACCGGTTATCGGAATCCCCATACATATACTCGAATTGGGAATTATATATATAGTATCATATAGTATATATTATATATATATATATATATATATATATATATATATATATATATATATATATATATATATATATATATATAATATATATATATTTATAAATATATTATATATATATATATATATATATATATATATAATATAAATATATATTTATATATATATATATAAATATATATACAGGGTGATTCATTCAATATGTGTAAATATTTTTAACGGAAGAATTCTGAGCTCAAAAATATGAAGATCTAACCCAAATTGCTTTATACAAAATATTTTTCTCCTATACTGATTTACAGGGTGTTTTATTTAGATTATAAAAAATGTAATTTTTGTTTCATTACTTTATTGACTGCTTGATATTTCTTTTATGATTATTTTTGGTCAACAAGTTAAAGTAAGTTTGGGACACACAAATAATAGTAAAGAAAACTTATACTCGCTATCACCAGTGGCGTACGCAGGGGCACGGGAAGTGAGTTCTCGTTCCTAAATTCTACGCCACTGGCAGAAATTATCACTTTTTAGTATAATTTTTCGATTCTCCAATATTTTCTCTGTAAATAAGGCATTCTGTTTTTCGTAACGCTAGAATAGCCACTATTTTTCGAGATATTTAACGTTGAACATATGGCTGCACAATTCTTCGCTATTTTATGTAACGAGTCATGTCGGTGTTGTCTTGTCATACGATTGCAAGTATTACGTGAAATAAACATTATTAGGTATTTTTTTTCAATTTATAATATTAACAAACAATTTAACAGAACAACTACAAAAAATATCCCAAACGATAAATACTCGCCAGGAAACAATGCAGCAAAAATTGTATATTCCACTCAATCAATTTAATATGCGAACAGCCAAACATATATTTTTAAAGTTCGAAGATCGTTTAGGTCAGACCGAAAGAATTGAAAACACTTATTGAGTACACGGGATGATCACAATTGAACAGTTTTCTTAAAAACTATGTTTCTAAGTTTTGTTCATAAAGTTGTTTGATATCATCTTCCAAAAATTGTAAAGAAGATCTTGATAATTAAAAGTATTTATTTTGAATTTTGCTTTTGTCTTATCAGCCTAGCCGCTGGTTCAATTTGTAGTTGGTTCTATTTTAATTTGTTGTGTATAATATTATTATAAATTGAAAAAATAGCAATAATAATGTATTATTTTTCGTAATACATACAATCGTTATGACAAAAAACACCGACATGACTCGTATCAAAAAAAATCCGAATAAAGAATTGTGCAGCCATATGTTCAACCGTTAAATATCTCGAAAAAATCGTGGCTCTAGCGTTACGAAAAAGAGAGTGTGCCTTATTTACAGTGAGAAATATTGGAGAATCGAAAAAATATTACTAAAATGACAATTTGCCAGTGGCCGTAGAATTTAGGAAAACGAAAAACTCTTCCGGTGCCCTTGCCGTACGCCAACTGGTGATAGCGAGAAAAGGTCCTTTTTACTATTTTTTGATGAGTCCCCAAACTACTTTAACTTAATTGCCAAATATCATAAAGAACATTATCCACAGCAGGCATTAAAGTAATGAACAAAATTCATTTTTAATAATCTAAATAAAACACCCTGTAAATCAGTAAGGAGAAATATTTGGTATAAGCAATTAGGGTTAGATCTTCATTTTTTTGAGCTCAAATTCTCCCGTTAAAATATTTACACATATTAATGAATCACCCTGTATTATATATATATATATATCGATTATATATATATATATATACATTTAATAAAAAATAATAAATCAAAATCTCTCATTAGAAAACTTCGACAATAAATAAAACTAATAGAAATAAAAATATTAAAAAAAAATGAGAAATGCTACTTTCATCATAATAAATATAAACAAATATCTTACTCTTTTCTAGAGGAGGAATCTTTAACAATAATTCCATGAGCGGGCTGCAGCACCCTCTAGCGCCCCTTTGGGCTACGAGCCCTGTAACATCATATATATTTAGTAGTATAATATATATTATATATATATATATATATATACTAATATATATATATAACGTATTATACATACTGGAGAAGTTTAATAACTATCACGAGAAACTAAAATTCACCGTGGAATCTGAAAATGACAGGAAAATAAAACTTCCTCGAGCATGACAATTCACCACAGATAAACAACAACTTACAAAACGGAAATGGGGTACACGCAAACCGACATGGTCGGGACGTTACCTAAACTACAAAATTCACAGCATCATATATCCCAAAAAAAATCTGTGATTATTGGGCTTTGGCTGATCGGAGCAATTAGACTTTAGTGACTTAGAGTTTTGTACAGGACGCAATATATTAAGCAAAGTAAGTACTACGTCTTCAGACTCTTATTCCCAAAAGATCTTGTCAGTGCCAATTTTGGAACAAAGACAAAAAAAGCATTTAACACAACAACAAAATAATTTTAACAATACAAAAATAGGGATAAAAAATGATGTTCAATATCTAATGTATACCATATATTCCGCACCTCTCTTGAAAAACCTGACAAAAAACTGTTTAAAAAATATGACATAACAGTGTGCCATAAGGGTACAATCTGCTAACGGACAATTTCAGCAAACTAAAAGCAGTATTCCAACTGATAAAAAAAACCCACCACAATTTAACCAGGTACCATGTTCAGACTGTACAGTCATATATATTGGACAAAACTAGCCAACACCTAAAAAAACAGGTTGAATGGACATAGATTACGATAAAAGAAACACTACTGCCCTCACAAAAACAAAGCACGAACCAAACATTGGGCATAAATTTGATTTTTTCTAACTACAAAAGATCCTTGAAACTGAATGTCATAAAAGAAAACATGAAATTCAAGAAATGATATATATATAAAAAAACCCTGAATCCGTAAATGACAAAAATAGATAGTAAACTGGGCTCAGTAAAATTTATTACAAATATGTAACCACATAAAATACACGCGATAACTCAGAGATGCGGGTGATATGAACAATAATGCATTGATTTAATCAGTCTTCCAGATCCAGATCATATATAGGTACAACGTGCATTAAAGTGTTAAAAGATCTCAAAGTTGAAAAGTAAAACTATAATTGTTCGTTTCTGGTCAAGTTTAAAATTTTACGTGGAATGTGGTTAATGACTATGTTTTATGGTAAGATTCGAACCTGTAAAGTTATTGTTAAGCATGATTTGTGTATTTATTTATTTTAGCGATGACATGACATATTATGTAAATTTGAAAAATGTTAAAATAGTAACCGAAACGTTATTAGAACAATTTCAACATCATTTCTGTTTTAAACTGAACCAGAAAACCCAATAAAAGAATTATTTACTATATATACTATATATACTAGGACATTTATTTGAAACTAATCAAACAAACTTTGTTTACTTGATTTTATTGCCACGAACGTGTTTCGATAACACGAAGAATTCTGTTTTCTATTCATTTGCTGCCTGTATAAAGGATAAAATCGGAGCGCTGTTACCGGCGGTGTGTAAATGTTGCATTACATCGATTTGATGTAGCAACTTTACTCTTGCTTAGCGAATATAGTAACCACCTTCGGGTGTCAGGACGTACGTGTTCTCGTTGCCGAAATGTTTTCATTTATCTGTAAGATGTGGTTCATTTGTTTCCGACTGGTGGCGCTGTGTCACATTTATATGCCATTAAGTCACTAGAAGGAAAAATATAAGACCGGAAATATTTGGTATGGTTATCACTTTCGATGGATGGATGATACTGATGTGAGCCCCAAATAAGGGCGAAACAGACTGTCTATCATTTCCATTTGATTGTGATAAACAACTTAATGTTTCTAACATACACCGTCCAAGGTATATGGAGGGCATTTCGGATGTTTCGTGAAACTTGTATAACCAGGCTCCGCTAGGAGGTTTGTTAGATTAGTTTCAAATTCAAATAAAATGTCCTATGTTTACTTTGAATTTTATTACCACGAACGTGTTTCGATATAACACGAAGAATTCTGTTTTCTATATATATATATATATTATATATACTATATATATATATATATATATATATATATATATATATATTATATATATATATATATATGACATATATATATATATATTATATATATATATATATATATATTCCAGGTAGATACATTGGCATCTCCAGCGTTAACCATCGAACCAAATGAGCTGAAACTTGATGTTTGGGGTTGTTTTTGAGACAGAACTAAACTATGAAAATTTGGGTTTATTATTCCAACCGCCATAATTCTTACGAAGATATTTCCTACTTTTCAGTGGGTTTAGAATATTTGCTCAACACAGCTTCTTCAAATTGAGTTAGAGGGTGAAAATTTGATACGTGGATTGAGTTTCATGATGAAATACGATCCTTTGTGGGTTTCACTTCTTTTCCTGTACCGCGCTGCACTTCGCGGAGACTATTCCGTTCGAGATCGAACTTTTGGAATAAAATGAATCATTTTTCAATTTTTATTACGTATTGCTGATTAATGCGTGTATCTTTAGTTCACGATGTACTTCGCGAATTTTTATGTTTTTTCAAATGAATAAATTATATTCTAATTAATTAATAAGCGTAGTTTTTCAAACAATAATTTATTCTGCTCGAATCGCATCTGGACGCGATACACTTCGAATGAAAAATACCACCTAAGTGACAAAGCTCTGCTGCTCACGCTTTTTTTATTTCTTGTGTGGACAATTTTCAAAAAATTTTGTTTCAATATTTCCACGTTCATCCCCTCTGAATTAATTAGGTGAAAC
Source organism: Cynegetis impunctata (assembly GCA_030704885.1). Taxonomy (NCBI): domain Eukaryota; kingdom Metazoa; phylum Arthropoda; class Insecta; order Coleoptera; family Coccinellidae; genus Cynegetis; species Cynegetis impunctata. The sequence goes on along the minus strand of JARQZK010005590.1, from coordinate 3,565 downwards.
AAGAATTGGTAATAAAAAAGAACGAAAATGTCGGGAAATACGACCTTAATGATGAAGCTCCGCTGCTCATGCTTTTTTTTTATAGTGGAAATAACTGTTGCTCCATCAAATGATCACCATTCAACTATTCAAACTGAGCCAAAAACATAACACTCAAACGAACCATCAGCATTACTCCTATAAAGACAACCCTTCATTCCTATCCATTTATAACCGCCACATGCCAGCATTGCCGTCATATCCTCATCATCCCGGATCTCTCTCCACGGGCTCCGGGACGCGTGGCGTCGTTTCCAGTCGACGTCGACACAAGGCGTCCCTCTCCGTCGTCCTTTACCCGCCGCACACACTGTTGATTCAATCATTAAGCTCTGTTTGCCGAATTAATGGCGTATGGGTCTGGGCGCGCGACGTCCTGGCTGCGGCGACCGACGGTTGTATACCCGGAACCGACGAACAAACGCGACCCGGAGAGAAGAACGCCCGAGGGTTAAGAACGTGGGAGCATCGATTTGGTTAGACGAGGGAAGGTGGGAGCAGGATAGACATTCAGAAGGGAGGATTGCAGATCCCAATGGAAAGAGGATCGTGGGGTCGAAAAAGTCTTCTCGCCGATATGGGGGAATGAATGCGAGATAGCGAATGTTTTGGACAAAGGGGCTGTGGTACAGGTGCTGCTGAGGTTGAGAAGGTATGAGTGCTGGGGCGGAAGGAGGATCTACGTCCTGGACGAAGGAGAAGTGGAGTGCCGATCGAGGGGAGAATGGGAGAAGGTGCTCGGGGATTTTGTGGTATATTGTAGACAGATTTAAAGGCTTGATGTTGTATTTGGCGGTATGCGAGGATATGTCAGAGAATACGACGGGTTTGCATGAGTGAAATTCGGAGATGGGAGCGGTCAAGTGGAGGGAGGATTTTTAATTATGATGGAGGGAATAGAATGAAACCGAGGGATCTGCTGATAGGGTGGAGGACTTACATAGAGGATTGATAGAGTAAAGTGAGACTCGAAATAGGAAATTTGTTTTCCCTATTTTGCATCTGTTGGAAGACGGCAACCTATTATTATGTTTGTAGTCCGCTCGCCTGAGAAGATGTGAAGTAAATCATCATCATCATCATCATCATCAATCATCATCAGCCTGTATTAATCCACTCCTGGACATAGGCCTCTTCCATTTCCCTCCATGTTGACCTTTCTTGTGCTGGAAGCATCCAGTTCTTTCCAGCTCTTTATCTGTGTGTCATTCGCCATCTTAGCATGGGTCTTGCCTCTGCTTCTCTTCGTTCTTCGTGAATCTCCACTGCATAATGATTTTCGTCCATTTTTCTCATCGTTTCGCACAACGTGTCCTGCCCAACGCCACTTGTTTTTTGCAGCTTGTTTTATGACGTCGCTCACTTTGGTTCTTGCCCTGATATCCTCGTTTCTTTGCCTATTTCTTGAACTAATTCCCAGCATTGCACGCTCCATCGCACGCTGACAAACCCGTAGTTGTTGTGCACTTTTCTTTGTCATGGTGACTGTCTCGAGTCCGTACAATATAACTGGAAGTACGCAGGCATCGTATATTTTCCGTTTCAGATTAATTGGCATCTTCGGTTCTTTGAGGATATATGCGAGTTTTCCAAATGCTGCCCATGCCAAACTGATTCTCCTCCTTATCTCGGCTGTCTGGTTGTCTTTGCCTAGCCTGATGCTGTGTCCCAGATATATATATTCTTCCACTAGTTGAAGTGTGTGGTTATCGATATTGACATTGAGGTTGCTGTTGTTTGAGCCCATGATCTTCGTTTTCTGGAGGTTCATTTCTAGTCCTACCTTCTGTGACTCTTTCTTTAGTTCACATATCATGATGCTGAGTTCCTCCTGGTCGCTGCTCACGATCACAATGTCATCGGCGAACCGGAGATGACTTAAAAATCCCCCATCTATGTTGACTCCCCTTTGTTGCCATGTTAAGTTCTTACACACGTCTTCTAATGCCAGGGTGAATAATTTTGAGGAGATTGAGTCGCCCTGTCTTACCCCTCTCCGTATAGGGATCTTTTCTGTTGTTATATTTTCGTCTACTTTGACATGTATTGTAGCACCCTTGTAGATATCTTTAATGAAATTGATATATCTTGAGTGAATCCTAGCATTACCCATTGCCTCCAGCACCGCCCAGGTTTCCACCAAATCGAAAGCTTTTTTGTAGTCGACGAATACGAGGTGTAATGGAATATTATATTCGGTGAGTTCTCAATAAGAGTACGTACCGTTTGTATATGGATTCCTTCGTATTATAGTACCCGCTTTCGGGGAAACCCCAAACTGGTTCCACGTGGTTGGTAGATAATCGATAAAACTTTATGGTTGAGGTTCGGTTGGTTGAGTGATTTTGGTAATGTAAACTTTTTTTTGGTGAAGTAGTATAGTATAGGGAAATATGCACCTATAGAAAGAAAGAGTGTTCGTGGAGGAGGAGAAAACCGGAAGGAGAAACACTGCTTCGGCGTGATCCAGGGATGGACTCACGCCAAAATGTTCTCATCGGGAGGACTTTACTGGCAAGATCCCAAAGGAAATCGTAAGATGCTTCAGTAAACGAACAAACTTCACAGCCGCTCATTGGGTTTCCTTAGCAGGGACATCTATCGGCCTCAGGAAGCAAGTATTGATGAGAATAGACTTTATTCAGAAACTGACGAGTGTAAATTCTTGTGAGGAGTAGAAGATAAGCGCTTCCCTGTTTAAACTGTTGACAGAAAGTGCCTCCGCCAAGCGAAACGCACAAACGCCATCTTAAACTGGCCCGCAGAACCTTTCTGTGGTATAAAAGGGAAAAGATGCAACCTATGTAGATAATACAGTTTCGAGAGACAGGAGAAGACACAGAAGGATAGAACACTCCGAGCGCGGGAATCTTCCAGGGATGGATCACTGGGCCAAAATGTACTATTTGCGAAGTTTCTAAAAACTACCAGGATCTCGAAGAGAGATTATCTATTCATCTCAGTAAAGGAATAGAAGTCACGACGCCCCTCATTGGCTACTTCACAGGATGGCTGTCCGATGGATTTTGGAGAATAAAAAAAGAAAACAAAAACAAAAAAAAAAAAAGAAAAAAAAGAAAAAAAATAAAAAACAAGAAAACTTGTAGAATTGAGAACGTAACCTCCAGCCTTCCTTTTAGTTCATTAGTACTCATTGGTTTCAAAAGCGGGTTCGGAACCAGAAAAGCTATATTTACCCTGCAAACGTTACTACAGAACTGTTATGATCAGAGAAAAGATGTCTACATATGCTTCATCGACTATGAAAAAGCATTTGACAACGTCAAACATTACCTCCTCGTATCATATCTTAAGGATCTGGGAATGGACGAAAAAGACATACGACTTGTATGTAATCTGAATTTGGAACCAAAGGGCAGAGACTAAATAACTCAGGAACAACACAAGAGTTTGAAATGAGAAATGGTGTCAGACAGGGATGTATCTTGTCTCCAATGCTCTTTAACTTTATATTTATAGAGGCAGTCTCGAACAGCTCAATTGGCATTAAAGTAAACGGAATTCC
>JARQZK010005589.1:0-10778 GCA_030704885.1 Cynegetis impunctata | reverse complement strand
TAGATTTTGAGGTACCTAACCATAGCCAACTCTGTTATTTCATATGGTCATATGGGATTCCTTATACACATTGAATAGCCAACAAAAATGTCAATTTCATCGATACGATATAAGCCTTAGAAATGTTTAGAAAAAAACGTGAGTTTATTTTTTATGTATTTAAGAGAAATTTGAAATACTGCGTCTTGGTCAAAAATCAATACTGACAATAAATATCTAGACCAAAAATCCACTAGAGTTGCTTCCAGATATCAAAATAAAGAATGCAAAACAATCAAAATATATCTATAAATATAAAATGTGTTGAATACTTGTGAAAATGTAAAAAGGTTATAGTAGGTACGCCATCCCTAAACATTTTAAGGAATATGTATGAACAACCTTCTTTAAGGAATATAAATTAAAAATAAAATGAAAGATAGAGGTAAAGTTACTCACCTTCTTTATTTTCCACTCGCTCAACTTCCTCCTGAATTCTATTCGAACTCCTAATTTGTATGATTTCAATAACTCCTTCAGGTCTTCTTCGTTGATGTATCCCAATCTATCTAGGATGATGATTTCTTCTCCTAGAATTTATAGAATAATTTTATTCAAAATAAATAGTACGGGTATTGAAACTCGATGTCAAACTTTATTTTGAAAATAAAATTCTTAGTTCAAGTTTAGATACTTATATTCATTACATATTTATTTTTTGAATAGTTATTAATATAAACTGGGTAGGTATTATACATACCTTTTAAGAGGTCAAATAAGCTTGAAAATCCACAGCTATCCAACAGATTTTTCAGGTGCTCATCCGATTCTGTATTAGTTTCAATATTTGATGGAAGTGGTTCCGAACACAAAATTGAATTAACAAATGAATTTGTTAATTCTATGGAATGTTCATCAAAAGAATCCATAACATTTACAACATTTACCGTATACCGAACACATCTACTAATGAAATCTTTCCACCACAATTTTCTTATAATTTCTGGCTATAATCACTATTAAATAGGTATACTTCCCTGCTATAGACATAAAACTAGACTGCCGCAGTATAATATGAGATTACGCAATACGCATGCCCAATCGTTGACGAACTAGTAATTCAAACCCTTAATAATTAGGTAAATAGACAGCAAGCAATGTTTACGCTTGAACTTCATTTAGGGCATCTGATGCTTAATACCACATTTAAAAATAGCTTCTTCTTACTCTTCTTAGAATAATAGTCTGATATTAGCACACAATGGTTTAAAAAATACTATTCGAATAATAATATGATAAATTGGAATTTACTATTATCTGTTTGATTAGTTAACAGAAAAGAAATCATTGTAATTATCTTAGTTTTCTTTGGATTTATCCAATTTGAACAAATTAGTGTTGTGATAAACAAAAATAATTGTTAGCATAACCTTAGTATTGTGTAACATATTAGAATAGTTGTTAAGATTAAGACCTAAGTTTTGGGTAAAAGGTTATTTATGTTGGCCAAAAAATTTCTATGTATTATATGGACTATGGAGATATGGTATATAAAATGACATTTTTATAGTTTTAAATTTAAAATTTGGCAATATTGTTACTCAAACATTTTTGTATAGTTCAATTAACTCATTCAATATTCTCTCTGAGTGTATTATATATATCATATTATATATATATTATATATACATATATATACATTAATATATATATATATATATATATATATATATATATATATATATATATATATATATATATATATATATATAGTAGATATTTGACAATGAATACGTGTGTCGCGACACACGTACGTCAGTGCTCTCTACAGAATTATATATATTGACTGGGATAATCGTGAAAATATTTAAGTCGGGTTACGAAATTCTTGAGTGAATGAAACAGTGAATTGACTTTTAAATGAGTAATCGGAAATAGTTTGGTTGGGAAGCAGTTGTTGATGGATACATATTCTAGTCTCTATCTGTTAGTACCTACGCAAAGTCTAAAATTGCATAAAACGAATCAGCTGACAAGGTAAATCCTCGAAGAAGATCCGTTTTTTTGTCTGTCGGTTGAATGAACTCGATAAACACAGCTGATTGAACTGTTTTTTTATGAAACGATAAATTATATCTAAAGGTGTTCACGCAGCGGTGATTCCCAGTTTCTGGAGAATTGTGAAGTATGAATGATTTTCACGGAAAACATCAGATATTGGAAGAGATAAAGAAAAATAGGGATGAGCTCAAAAATGCAATAAAAGCAAGTAAAGCAAGAATTCTTCTACAACAGGTGGGACTTAACAAACAGAATCAAAAAGCTAGAAAAAGAAAATACCTTCTTAAAAAACAAAATCGAATTGTTGAGAAAGCAGGGAAAATAACATAATTATTTTCGGCCTGAAGAAACCAAATGATAGTATCACAGCTGAATTCATATGCAGAGAACTGAATAAACTGGTGAGCGTAAATATTTATATTGTATAGGAAAGGGGTTTAACTCTTCCATTAAAATGGAATTTGTAAAATCTTTCAAGAAAAAGTATTAATTCAATTTGCAAAAAAATTGAAGGGTACCGGAATCGCTATCGCGAACGACTTAACACAGAAACAACGGGTAGACGGGGTTACGAAACTTAATCAAACACAAGAAGAATCCAAAAAATAGAACGTGTTCCATCAAAGGAAACAAACTAATTGTAAATGGAGTAGCACTTACATGTGAAGAATTATTACAAAGTGAAAACGGAGCGGAAAACCCTCAAGAAAAAGCGAGGAGCCTACCTCCTACCCCAACCCAACAACCTATACTGAAACCCGATAGCATAGAAGAAAATCTAGTGGAAACCCTATTTCAGAAACAGGAAACGCCAAAAAGCATAATATCAACTGGAGCCATCAAGAAGCTAACAACCAGGATTATGGAAAATTCACGGAAAACACGATCGACATCAATAACTTCTCAACTGAGTGCCAGCAAGAAGTAAACTGCACCAATACCAAATATAACCTACCATCATTGTCTTTACCTCGTTGACAGTGTCAGTATTTTTGATCCTTACTTCTATCATGTCTCACAACACACTTCTATTGTATCTCTAAAACGAACAAAATATGGATGGATTCATTCGTGATTATGAGAACGAATGCGTGGATACCCATGAATTATCCGATGTTGATTCATATGGAAAGCTTGTATATGAAATCGATTTCAAGAGTGCCGATAATTATATGAAAGTGTTTCACATGAATATATGTAATAAAGCTCGAAACCTAGATGAACTTCTAATATTTCTGGAGAGCCTCCCAAATGAGTTCGATGTCATTGTCTTGAGCGAAAAATTTCAAATGAATGATCTAGACATCTATCAATTGGATGGATATGATCTCATTTATAATGAGGGAGGAGTGAACAAAAATGATGTTATTGTGTAGGTACATCAAATCCTGAAGATTGATATCAAAATGTTCAACAAAAAAATAACACTCACAGCTGTATACCGATCACCGTCATCTAATGCAAAAGATTCAACAATAGTTTGATCACCTACTTGAGTGGACTGAAATACCATGATGTAGGAATATTCATCGGTGATATTAATATCAATATCATATCTGCCAATCCGGATGATGTCATCGAGGACTATTTGAACATTCTGAACACGAGCGGATACATTTCACAAATAAACGAGTGTACCCGTCCAGCATCTGGGACTTGTCTGGATCATTGCTTTGTTAAGGCAGGTGAGAGTGAATTAGCCTTTAGGCAGAATATAACAGACCACTCACAGACCACTCACCAATAACGACACTGATAAAAATGAAACCGAAAAAAATAGAAAAAGAGAGAAAACAATCCCAAGATGGGTATTATATTGATTACAAATCACTGAAAAATTATTTGAATAACGAAAATTGGCACGGAACATTGCAGAAAAGTAACGTTGATATGGCATTTTCCATTTTTATTGAAACGTTACAAGCGCACATAAAAAATAGCACAAAAGCTCGGAAGATAAAGAATGGATATAAAAAAAGAAGAAAATGGATAACACAGGGATTACAGAGGTCGATACAAAAAAAGAATGAAATATATATGGAACTTGTAGAGCAACCTGAAAATTAATACTTGAAAGCCAAATATAGAACCTATAAAAACACACTCTCAAAATTGATTAAAAAAACAAAAGCAACTTACTTTCAAAATATGATAAATCGAAACAAAAATTCATCCACGGGTCTATGGAATGCGGTAAATGTATTATGTAATAAAAACAAAACAAAAAAGGCAGATATTGGAAAAATGAAGATAGAATCTAATTATCTAATTAGTTAATTCCAGCCTGTCCTTCTACACTCGGTAACTTCATGAAAGTGTTATTAGGACGAGTTTTTGAAGCAGAAAAAGTTTTTTTTTTTCAATATGTGCAACCTTTACATTAGAAAATTTTCCAATAAATACTTATTTTGAGTTTCGTAAAACATTTAGTTTACATATCGAAAAAATTATTGTCTTCTTTTTATGATTCAACAGAAACTGAGTATTTACCAACTTCAAACATTAAAGGATGTATTTCTTCAATATCTTCCAGTTCAGAAAAATTTAATATTTTTTGGTCCTTATAGCGAAAAGTATCAGAAATTAAACTATGTCACAGTTTTTGATCACTTAGAGCAAAGAATCTTACGAAAATACCGAATAAACTGAGCTGTATCTGCCAGGTATATACCCGATCCTTTTGGAGTTTTATGATAATAAAAAATTAATAGAACAAGCATCCGATTTTTCCTTCTGAGAAACATTTTAAGACGTGTTTGAAAAATAAGCCAAAACTCTCATCATAACTGATCTCATGATCGGTTTCTGAATCTACTGACCTCGTTTCAACTTGGTTTTCAGAATCATTAGATTCATCAAATTGTTTAATATATACATCTAGATTGCATTTATCAACTTCAAACATTAAACGATGTAGTTCTTCAATATCTTCTAGTTCAGAAAAATATAATATTTTTTGGTCCTCATAGCGAAAAGTATCAGAAATGAAACTAAGTCACTTAGAGCAAAAAATTTTACGAAAATACGGAATAAATTGAGCTGTATCTGCCAGGTACCCGTTATTTTTGGAGTTTTATAATAATAAAAAATAATAGAACAAGCATCCGCTTTTTTCTTCTGAGAAACTTTTTGAAACATAATGTTTGAAAAATACGATAAAATTCAACATCATAACACCAGAGTATTCAAAAATCATTGTAGAAAGTGGACTATGTATCTCTTGGATACATGCGTGACTAACGGAGGGTTAAAGAAAATTTTTTCTTGAAATCCTACTGGTGATATAAACTTTGAGGTACTGAAAATAATTAATTCAGTGGTCTGAAATTATGGTATTTAATTTATATATTTCACCTTTGTTCTTATGGAATCATTTCACTTCCTCCTTCATGTGTTTTTATTTTGGCTTAACCCACTATTCATTGAAAGAAGTAGATATTGATTAAAATATGCTTTCAACATAATATTTTACTGCATTAATTATGCATACCATTTCCAATCAAATAATATTATGAAAACACTACTTACCGTACCGGAAATAGCTTAGGAAATCATTGAAAAAATAACAAATAAAATTTTCACAAAAACAATAAATCAGGAGTGTATAAAATTAATTGAGGTGATTGTGATGAGTTTCACATTAATAGAACTTTCAGAAGCTTTCAGACCAGAATTTCAGAACATAAACGTAGCTTTCTTAATCGGAAGTCAGATTCATATTATTCAAACCATTTAATCCAAGAAAATCAAACATTCAATTTTGTCTTTTGAAATATTGAATTCGCAAAGTGAGAGAATTAAAATTAATATTCCAGAATTATTAAAGATTGATAAATACAAACATTTAGTTGTCTTATTGAATAGCCAAATTGATCAAACTACAAACTCCTTCTCAATCTTTTCAAAATTACAGAACTGCCTTACTAGTAGTTTAGAATGGAGTTCTCTCCTACTAATTATTTGTACCCATCTTTGTTTTCACCCTTCCTACCCAATTTGTTATTAATTTATTTCTTGTATTGAATGTATCCGAGAAATGTAATCGTTTTGAACTCTGCATTTGAAGAATGTGAAGTTTCACTGAAACGTTTTATCTAATAAACAAGTAAATTGTTGTTATTAACAATTGTTTTAATATATTTATCGATTTACATCAAGTATCAGCCTTAAAAATTCAATATTTGATTTTATTTCATCGATTAATACTTGTCATCCAATTATGAGAGGTTTGAAAATCAATTTTCTATTACAAATGCAATTCATATTCACATTCATAATGTGATTATGAAATAAGAATGTAAAATTGTATGAATGTCGTTATTAGTATAATCAATTAAAAAGAAATATTATTCTCAAAATTTTTTAAAAAAACTTCAGGAGTTGATGAAAATTAATAATGTAAACAAAACTTGGGTTTATGATTTTCACTCTATTTTTTCTTTTTGCAAGTCACTATTTTCACCAGGAAATGATAATAAAGATATCTCATCAATATAAATATATTATTTCTGAATAATTTCATATGATTCTGTGTTTATCACTATGACAATAACAATTCTGAAGAGGTCCAAGTTCAGTATTCAAAACGTACTTATGAGTACCACTGTCATTTATATTAACTGTAAGTTTATATAATAAATAATCTACTGAATACTTTAACTAACTACAGGCGAAGTTATGATCTACCACAAATACTATACATCGATCATTGTAAGTGAATGAATATGTGAAGGTTTGCCATTGACATTATTAGAAACTAACTCAGGGGTTCCCAAACTTTTCCGAGTCGCGGCGCTCTTTTCAAATTAAAATGATTCCACAGCGCCCTACTCTGATATAAATACATAAGAGTATGACCAATCCTAACAGGGAGGTTGTAAAGCGTGTTTTTTTCAGAGTTTCACAACTTTGAATTAAAAAAAATTGACTATTATGGGCGGAACTTATTTCGAGAATTTCAAGAAGGTCAAGGCGTTTTCCTTTGTTACTTGAATGTAACAATTTGGTTTTGTTGAAATCCAGGAAGTGATTGAATTTTATACAATATTCAGAGAAGCCAGTGGTATTTTTGTTTTGTAAAATTGACTTTTTATGTTCTTCAACACGAATATTTATATTCCTTCCTGTCTGTCCAATATAGAAAGCAGGACATTCGTCGCAAAATATTTTGTAAATAGCACTGTTTTCTCCGATGTTAGATTTTTTTTTATTATTGACCAAGAATGACTTCAAGTTTCTTTTATTCATACAAATTGTTTTTACGTTATTTTTCGATAGTCTGTTACAAATTTTGCTACTCAAATTAGGCACATAATTTATTGGGAAGTATTTTTGTTCTTCATTAATAGTTTGCGTGGGGTATATTGAATGCAACAGATACTTTATTCATTTTTTCCCAATGAGCTTGTCGATAAGACTTTCATTGTAACCGTTATTGATGGCTAATAATTTAATTGTATTAACTTCAGTTTGAAAATTTGTTTCCGATAATGGAATCGTGAACAACCTATGTATGAACGAATGAAAAGCACTTAGTTTTATTTTCATGTGTTGGTTGCTGTCGCTGTGAATTAAAGTATCTGTGAAGGTTGGTTTTCTATAAATGTTGAAAGTAAGAGAATTCAAATTCCTAGCAATGAAGAACAAAAATACTTCCCAATAAATTATGTGCCTTTTTTGAGTAGCAAAATTTGTAACAGACTATCGAAAAATAACGTTAAAAAAATTTGTACAAATAAAAGAAACTTGACGTCATTCTTGGTCAATAATGAAGAAAAATCTAACATCGGAGAAAACAGTGGTATTACAAACAATATTTTTGCGACGAATGTCCTGCTTTCTATATTGGACAGACAGGAAGAGAATATTAAATATTCGTGTTGAAGAACATAAAAAGTCAATTTTACAAAACAAAAAAATACCACTGGCTTCTCTGAACATTGTATAAAATTCAATCACTTCCTGGATTTCAACAAAACCAAATTGTTACATTCAAGTAACAAAGGAAAACGCCTTGACCTTCTTGAAATTCTCGAAATAAGTTCCGCCATAATAGTCAATTACCCCTTGTAACGAACAAATTGATTTTCAGGTTATCACCTTCTGCTTTTGTCTGTTTTATAATATAGGATGTAATACTCTCCTGTATAGTCAGACTTGATAATGAGTTCATAAACTCGAAACATGTCGACTTTTTCGTTACTGCTAAATACAGTATCTGAATATTTTTTTTATTTTTTTATATTGTTGAAACATAAGCCAAGTGCTTTTATTTTAAAGTTTAGTACTTTTAATATATATATATATATTATAGATATATATATTATATATATATATATATATATATATATACATACACTATTATACGATATTTATACAAAACTGACCAGAAGAAATAGCTTTCATCTATTGTTACAGGACTATTAAAGCCAGATAGATATTTCCAGAATTGCCTCCGATTAAGAGGCGCCACAATTATCAACTTACTACAAAATATGTATACAGATGTACACGATGCAGTAAAAGGTATGTGATTTCCAGGAAATTTCTAGATAACTCAAATAAATGAATTTTTATTTTAGTATTAGACGGCACAGAAAATCTCCGCACATAGAACGAAAGAGATGTGGTTATTGTCTTGGAAAGTTTGAGGATTTATTCAATAAAATAAATATAAAAGGAGAACAAAAAATGGTTCCGGTGACTGCAAAAAGGGAACCAAATGGTTTTGCCTTACTTGTTAAGGAAAATTATTCAAACTTCAAAGAACCTGGAGTCAATCATGCTAGTGTCATGAAATTATTGGGCAAAAAGTTCAAGGAAAGGAAGGCTTAACTTCATATTTTAAATGACTGAAGGCTAAATATTTTAGCTGTACCTAGAATTATCGATAAAATTTATTTTTGTATTTAAAGAAAACTTTTTGGTATATTTTTCTGACCTATGACTGTCTTTAGTTCAATGAAGTTTGAGTGAAAGATGCGATATATTTGTAAGAAAAAAAAACAATTTAAAATTACTTTCAATTTATTTTAGAAGGAACTGAGATTTGAATGAAGTAAAAAATACAAGAAGTTTACCACAGATTTACCAAAACTTTCATTAAATTTTTCTTTGTGCTGAGGTATTTTATGTTAATAAATTTTTATTATTAAAATTAATGATAATCGCATTATTAGAAAACAGTTTTTGGATATTTTTCACCATCAACTGTTAATAATAATTGTAATGAGGAAAGTTCTTTTTCATGTAAAAAAATGGAAGTGTAATAAGGTACTGCTATCTATTTCCTTCATTAAATTATATATAATTGTATGACTTTGAATAAAACAATTTCAAAAAAAGATAAATTTTAGAGGTATGTTCATCATGAGGCTATTGTTAAAAATTATATAGTTCAGTTCCCTGTACTTAATTTTATAAGCTTTTGAGAAACAACAGTCTGTCCAACATTCTTATTGGAACCGAAATCTCGATTTTGTAATTTCAGATTCACTGCACATCATTGCTTAATATCGTGCTTCAGAGATATATTTCGGTAGCGACAGCCAGGGTTCCATGCAAGAAATAAAAAAGGCGTGCAAATCGCGGAGCGCTTAGCTGTGGAACACATCGTGGCGGGGTAGCGACTTAGGCTTAGCGTGGTGTGATGGTGTTGAGCTGGTAGATTGAAATACCTAAAACCCATTTTTCTAGATTCAGACCATTTCTATTAACAAACACTGCCCTGTCTGTTTTAGTTAATATCTCAATAAAGCAACAGTAAATGAATCCTAAAATTTTTTTGAGTTTAATGTAAATAAACTATCGAGTGATTTTTCACCACGGAAATAAATATCTTATAAAAGTTAACTTGTATAATTCTAACCTAATACCCTAATAGAGAGATTGTACACTGATAGGTTGGTTTATATGAGTATAATACTAGTGTTCTTTGATTTATGTAAGTAAAATCAGTTAGATCAGTTTAAACGGTCGTTCTTTCGTTTTCAATCAGTTCCCCCCTCCACAACTGTAAAGTAATCGTAAGTGATTATTCTGAATGCAGAATATCTCCTATCAGTTAGATTACATTGGCAAAGTTAACCTCAAAATTCGAAGTTTATATATATTTTGAATTTTTATACAGATATGAAGAAAATGAGCGCATTCTTTCGGGCATTCAGTGAATGAATGTAATCTGATTGCAAAATCACTTTCACTTCAATCAGATAAGTTGTATAAATCAGTTGTATCAGTACGAAAGAACACTAGTAATAGCGTTCTCCATTGGTAAAACTGGTGCGGCACTGGAACGCTATTAGTTTTGTCACAAAGCTGCCCTGGGGCAATCCCAATGGATCACAAATTTTATAAATTCCATTTCGGGTTTCAGTAACACTACAGCTGTTTGTTTTTTTAGGTTATGTAAGTTAAGTTCCGTTTTTTTATTTTTAATCGTAAAATTGAAGTTTTTCTTTGCTTATGAAATGTAAAAAAAATTACGCAAGAAATAAACCTTCAATTTGAAATGAATAACGAACGCTTTTTAAGTTGACAGCTGAGTATTTTATTTAAACCTTTTCTGGCCAGACTGCTTCTTGAGAGAGTGTGCGTTGATTACAGATGACGATGAATTTACCTGTTCTTATATTATTGATTTAATAAATAATGGTATGGTTTCATTGAAATAATCTCTACCTAATATTTAGAGAATGGAAGGTTTTGACAGGTAGGCTGTATTGTAACCATGCAGTCAG
>JARQZK010005588.1:0-10835 GCA_030704885.1 Cynegetis impunctata | reverse complement strand
AAAAATAGAACAAAATTATACGTAGAATAAATTCCCTTTAAAAAAATTGTCATTGTAATTATAACTACTTCCAGCACACCTCTAGGAAGGGAATGGTAATTAAACCATGCATAGGAAAAAAAAAGGGGAAAATTTTTTTAAATTATCATACATTTAAACGAGACAGAATTTTCTCGAGTAACCTCAATAAAATTCTTTAAATTAGCCCGAGAGGTGGGTGAGTAGATCAGTAGGTCAGTGTCACTTTACCCCATAAATGTTTGGTTACACCTTATATTATTACTGTAAACATCACGTCTGGGAAAGGGTCGCAACATCAGCATGTTGTTGTATACATAATGCTATGAATATATAAAAACCCAAGAGGAAATCTGGAGTAGTAATTTAAGACTGAGAGATAGACCCCCCCCCCACGCTGCCCGAGCGCTCAGCGCTACGCCTATATTCAGTAATACTATAAAAAAAATACTAAAAGTATAGTATGAACCTGTTTTTAAATTTAACACCCGGACCAGGCATTACAGCTTTTTTTTATAAATCTTGATGTTCATTTAACCCAATTCTGATTTTAAAAACGCCATAGGCGACTTGAAAAATGATAAATTTCATAATATCAGTTTGCAAGATGAAAATGTGCATTTTATTTGAAAACGTAAAAATATATCGTTTGGGAATTTATATTCACCCGAACCCAAAAAAGATTCGATGAATATTCTTATGAAATTATAGGAACATTCTGTAACCATAGTAGATGAATTATTATCTTTTAAATTTATTCACAAGTGTCGGGTCTAATTGTTTTTTCGTTATCTTCATTTCTCGATTTAACAAAATGAATCGCTATTCAAATGATAAAAATTCTAGATCTATTTTTTATACATGGTGAATGTAACAAAATTTATTAGTAGAACCTGCAGGGCTTTCAAGGGGAAGTATCCCCATTTACCTTCCATGACGGAGATCTTCCGAATATATGTTTCAAACTTTCAAATTTTTGGAAGTGTAAGAGCTCCTAAAAAATATGAAAGAAGTAAAGTTGATAGAGGAGAAAAAATCTTTTTTGACTTATTTCAAAGCGAATAAAAAATGCATCTATTCGATGTGCAGCTCATGAAACCGATGTAAGCAAAAATTTCCCAGTGAACCAAATTTTTGAAGAAACACAAAATGCATGACTATAAATATGAGAAATTTCATACATTGAAACCAGGTGACTACATGAAAAGGCTAAATTTTTGTAGAAGAATATTAGAAAACTTGAAAATGATGAAAATTTTTTGAAAAAACTCATTTGGACAGACGAAGGGTAAATTTTAATAATGAAGGGTTATTTGATAGGGAAAAAAATTTCCACATTTGGAAAAGTGAGAATCCACATAAAAAAAGACATAGAAATACCCAGAATAAATTTAGTTTTAATGTGTTCGCTCTTTTAAAAGAACAATAAAGGGGAACATTTTTGAAGAAAATTTAAATACAGAAAAAATTTTGGAAAACCTGAGAACTTTTTTTTCTGATTTTTTGGATGAAATTTCCGTTGAGTAAGTCCCAGTACCGCATTTTATCAATTAGATGGAGCTCCGGGGACATAGTTTGCTCCCAGGTTTCGGAAAAAACTGAATGCAATGTTTTGGGAATCGGTGGATTGGGGCGCCGTTCTTCATGTCTTGGCCCCCCGTCTCCTGTTTACTCCCTTGGATTTTTATTTATAGGGTACAATAAAAAAATAAAGTATGGGAAACTCCTATTGGGAAACAAAGAAAATTTAATTTCGTCTGTTTAGGTTTCTTTTCCCCCTCACTTAAAAAGGGGGGGGAAATCGAACGAGTGATAACCGTGGTGTTTTAAGACGTCTTCGAAAGTGTGTGGAACAAAATGGCCCCTCATATTTTAAAATTTTACGTGATCTTTTGTTTTGTTAATTTAAGTTTTGAAA
The DNA here is from genome assembly GCA_030704885.1 of Cynegetis impunctata. Classification (NCBI taxonomy): domain Eukaryota; kingdom Metazoa; phylum Arthropoda; class Insecta; order Coleoptera; family Coccinellidae; genus Cynegetis; species Cynegetis impunctata. The sequence continues at coordinate 8,899 of JARQZK010005588.1, read as the reverse complement.
AGTATTTTTATTTATTTATTATCAAATTTTTTTATCATAATTTTGGGGTATGTACGAAGTTTCCAAAACCTTTTAATGTGTTTTCCGTTGAAGAGATGTATTTTCATTCGCTTCGAAATAATTTTTAAAAACACTAATTTCATTTCCTCATCATCAACTATCCTTATTTTGTTTCTCTAGGGGCTCTAAAACTCAAAACTTTAAAAGTTTGAAACATATTTTCCCGAAATTGTAAAAAAAAAAGGGTATACTTTTCAAAGGAAACTCGACATTCTGTGGCATTCACCATGAATTTGAAATAAATAATATCATTTGGGAAAATGTATTTGAAAGTGTATTTTGGGATAATTTGAATAGCGACGGTTCATTTTGTGAAATCGAAAAATAATTTTTACCTGTCACTTGTGAAAAATTTTAATGGTATAATTTATCTTCTGTGATTACGGATTTCCTATGGTTTCATAAAAATTTATTTTCTCGAATCTTTTTGGATTCGTGAATTTGACTTCTCCCTTACACCAAAAATAGGGAAAAATCTCGAATAATTTCAAAAATTATTAAATTTTTAGGAGCACAATCATTTTAAAAGAACTATCATTATTTTTCTTCGCAGAATCCAACGTAATCAAAAAAAAATAGGGTTCAATTTGAAAAACAGAAGTTATTGCCAATTTTTGATCAAAATTTTTTCGACATAAAATTTAAAACACCCTGTGATGATTTTTCCCAAAAAATTCTTTAAAGATCCCATGACCTTTCCACATTCTTCCTCTTCGATTTTTGGTTAAAATCGGTTTACGCTTAGGAGGGTTTGGAAAAATTAAGAAAATGAACATTACTGACTACACATATTTGATTTTTTTTGGTTTTTTTTTTCCGTTATTTCAAAAACTATTCGAACAAATGCAAGGGTTTGTTAACAAAAAGGTACGCGGGAATTGAATATTTGATTATCAGGAAGGGGAAAAACTCGAAAAAAAATTTTTTTTTTTAAAAATTTAAATTTCACTCCCTGTATAACCGGAAGTGCTTGAGTTTGAAAATATTTTAGCTCTCTAGAGAATCTCCCAGCAATTCATTTAAACCCAATTTGCAGATTTCAAATATGTCCAGTTCTCCAGAAACGTCTAATAGGGACCCCGAACTTGGGACACCATTATATATATATTTATATATATATTTATTATATATTATATATATATATATTTATATATAATATATTATTATTATATATATATTTATATATATATTTTTATATTATATATATTAAAATTATATATATATATATATATATATTATATATATATTATATATATATATTATAATATATATAAAATTATATATATATTTATATAAAAACTTAATAATTTTTTGCAATAACAGGCTCTTTGAAAACTTAAAAAAAAAAGATTTTATTAAAAATTGACGTTTCGCCAAAGACATTGTAGCTTTATCAAAACTTTTTTTTAAAAAAGTTTTGATAAAGGGTACGAATGTCGTGGGGGGGAAAGTCAAAACCTTTTTTAAAAAAAACGATTTTTTTTAAAATTCAAAAACCTGTTATTGCTAATAATTTTTCCAAGAAAATTAGAAATATTTTTTACAGGGAACAAAAATTTTTGAATAAATAAATTTTTTTTATATATATTATATATATATATATATATATAAAATTTTTTTAAAATATATATAATATATATATATATATAAAAACTGGTTGGGCCCCAAAAAGCCCCAAAAAAATTTTTGGGGATTTTTGGGGTCTTTTTACCTCTTCTCTTTGGACCCGGGGTTTCCCGCGACTCACGGCAAGGATATATAATTTTTTTTTAATTTTTTTTTTTAAAATTTTTCCCCAAAAAAATTTTTCCCTTTTAAAATTTTTTATAAGTTTTTTTTTTAAAACCTGCAAAACCCCCAATTTTTTTTAAAAATGAAGGGGCCCAAAGGCGCATACGAGGATTTTTATTCCACAAAATTAGTGTTTTTTTAAAAAAGAATCAACTTAAAAATTCAATTTTTTAAAAAAAATAACGGGGAATTGAGAGCTTAACTTCCTAAACTTCTTCATTTAAAAAGAAATTGTTAAGGGTTTTTTTTACACACTGATAAAAAAAAAACAATTCTGTTTTTTAATTGCGGATTTTTCCTTCAAAAAACAAAAAAACGTTCGGATTTATTGGGGAAAAAAAAATTTTATTTTTATTATCGTTTATTCGAAAAAAAAGTTAAAAAATACTAGCAACAATTAGATAAAATTAATTTTTTCTCTAGTTATAAATTTTGTTCAAACTTCAGCCGTTACGATAACTAGTTGTTCGTTGAAGAAAGAAATATTTTTTTTTTGCTCGAACAAAATGTGATATTAATATCGTTTATTTAAAAAAAAGGGGTTTAAACTAATCAAAAAAATTTTTTTAAAACCCCTTTACCTTTTTCTTGTTGCATATTTTTTTGGGAAGCGGGAAATATTTTTTTTTTCGAATAAAATGTCCCCCAAAGAGGAAAGACTTTTTTTGAATTATTATTAGTAACTTTTTTTTAAAAAAAAGGGATCATAAATTTTTTTTCCTCACTAAGTTGAAGAAAGAAATGTTTTTTCTTATCAATGTGAGCTTTATTTTTAAAAATTTTTATTAATGAAGAAGTTTTTGAAGGAGATTTGAAGCTCTCGATTGTTGTTACTTTTTTAAAAAATTAAAAATTTTTTAAAAGGTTTGATTCATTTTCTCAAAAAATTTAATTTTGGGGAAAAAAAAAATCCCGTTTTCCCCCTTTTTGGTTTTACCAACAGTTGTGATGAAATTATAAAAAAAATATTTTATATAAAAAAAATTTAAAAAAAAAAAAACTTTTAAAAAAGCAACGTTACAGAATATTAAAGAAAAAAAAAATTGGGGTTTTTTTACAGGTGTTAATAAAAAACTTAGGGGGGTTTTTTTAAAGGCTAAACATAATTTTCGGACGTTATGTTCAAATAGTCGTTATAAGTAATATACACAAGTTACCCCCCCATAAAGTGCAGCGTAAAAAAATTTTAAACTGCAAGGTTGCTCTATTATTCTTGAAACCTATTTTTGGGACTATAGATAAAAAAGTTTTTTTTATAACCTATTGCATTAGCCTTCAATCACTTTTTAAGCTTGCTCTTGAAGAGAACACATCTTTTCTGTTAATTCATTTAGTATAGTAACTTCACCATTATTGTAATAATTGAAATAAGGGGGTTTTTTTAAAAAAAACCCTCTTGGTGTCTCCCCGATACATATTCAGAATTTAGTCATATTTTCGTATGTTTTGTTTAGAATTTTTAATTATGTACATATGTAATATGGTGATTTTTAAAAAAATTATGAATACAAATTTTTTTTAATTCTAAAAAAATACTTAGTTTTTAAAGTAATCGGTCTTTTTTCGTCGGGTTTTTTTTTAAATCTAGTCTCAAATGGGTTATGCTTTTTACTTTTTTTTCTCGTCAAGTTTTTTTTAAAAAACTAATTGAATTTTTTTTTAAAAAAAGAAAAAAATTTTTTTTCGCCATTTTTCTTCAATGATAAACACTCTCCTCTTTTTTTGCGAGGGGGTTTTAAGCGAAAACACATAAAAAAAAACCCCAAAAAACTGATCAAATCAATCTTCCATTCATGCTGAAAAATAAAAAAAAAGATTCCTTCATAGTTTAAAAATAAGTTTGGAAATTGTTCGTTTTTTTTTGGGTTCTGCTGGAACAAGTCAAACGGTTGGTCGTTAAAAGCTAAAAAAATTTTATCGATAAAGTTTTTCCTTTTCGTTTTAAGCAAAGGGTCGCTGTATGCGATGTTGTTGGGGGCCCCGGTTTTTTTACTTACAGAAAACTTTTTTTTTTAAATTTTTTATTTTTTTTTTGTGGGGGTGTCTGAAGACATGGATCAAAACTACTACAAACCGGGGGATGTGTAACGTACACCATGGCGAGAGGATATGAATAGTTTGAAATTGAACCTATTTAGAAACAAACATATTTAGTGAGTCCAGAAAACATTATGGGGAACTGCCTAAAACGAAACAATACTATATTGGCGACGACGATACACCTGAACAAACCATCTTTTTTTGGGAAAATGGCAATTGCATCAGCTCTTCCAAACCAGCCCGTATCGGGAAAAAACGTTGGGTTTTATCGGACTTAAATTTTGGGACTGAGTGGTGAATAAAATTTTCCCCCAAAACAAATTATGAAAACATGAACAACATACTTGTTGGGCCATGGTCAATTTCATACATAAAAAAAAGTGAACAAGGAAAATTCTTTAATAATTTTAAAAAAGTATCAAAGAACTTTTTCCCAAAAGGGGGGTCCAAATTTTGGAAAAAAGTTTTTTTTAAAATTTTTTTTAAAATTTTTAAAGGGAAAATTTTTTTTGTTCACTTTATGTTTATCCTTAACTTTTAAGATAAAGCTGTTTTTTTAAACATTAGAAAGAAAACCCCCAACGGTCATCATGGGGAAAGGGGGGAACGAGTCAAAAAAAAACAACTCACCACTGAACAGTTGACTATTTTGAAACAATCAGAAAGATCAATTTTTTAAAAGGGCGAAATAACGACAAAACCTTTTTTTGTTTTTAAGGAAAATGCTGGAACAGACAAAAAATTTTTTTTTAAATTTGTGAGAAAGGTTTAAAATAATCGAATTGCATCATGGTGCAGAAATTTGCATTTGCTCACCCCGGGGGCCCAAATGGGTTTTTTAGCAGCTAATAACATAAATAGTTTTAACGTTACACTTTATCTTTCATATGACGGGGGCACGAAACGACGTTTTTCCCAAAATTTAAGCAGCGAAAGTGAGCGCAATTTCCAAAAAAATTTTGAGAAAAAACCCAAAATTATAATATGCGATTTTAAAAAATTTTTCCATGGTCCCCCTAAAGATGATTTCTGTCATGGACAAGAAATTGCGACAAGCATCTCCAGAAAGGAGTGATTAACCGTTTGTTGATGAATCTTCTATTTCTTCGGTTTTTTTTACCACCTTTTCGGTGATACTCTTATGCTCGACAAGGGCAAATGCATCAGCTCTTCATAAAATTTTTTTTTTTTTTTAAAAAAATCTGGGAAAAAAAAATGTTCAATACATTTTCCGCCCCATATGTTTTGGGGGATTTTCTCCTCTGTTAAACATGGTGTTTCTATCCTAGAAATGTCCCCCTTCAGGGGGGGGGGAGATTCGGAACAGCCTTTTGTGTCATAAATTAAACGGCAGTCGCTAGCTTTTCATGTCGGTCAGGAACGAAATTACTTTTATTCTAGAAATTTCAAATTCAGTTAAAAAAAGCTTGCTTCGCCCCAATATTTGCAAAATCAGCTTGCATTGCATACCTGTTAGTCATTATACGGGGTTTAAAATTTTTTGAAGTTTGTTTTTTAAAACCCTAATTTTGAAACATCCTTTTTGGGGGAAAAATTTCTTTTTTAAAAAATTTTTCTCAATACCCCAAATTTTTTTTCAAAAACCCTTTTTTTTCCAAAAAATATTTATTTTTTGTTTCATGCCTTTTAAGTGAAAATAGTTTTTTTTTTAAAAAGGGAAAAAAAGTGTCATCAAAGGTTTACTCTAGGAAATGAAATTTTTTTTTTAAAAGGTGTTTTTGTTTTTATTTATGTCCTGTCAGTTTGACTTTGAAAAACCCAAAAAAAATAAAAACCCGGGGTTTAAGTGCGGAAAAAAAGGCAAAAGCGTTGCTCTTTGTTGGGAAAAAAAGAACGAAAAATTTTGAATTTTTTTGGAAAAAAATATTTTATGTTCATCCCCTCTACCATCAAAAGAGTAGTCGAACTTTTTTTGACAAACTGCCAGAAATAAGCGTAGGGCAGGTAGTGGAAGAAAATAAAAAACAAAATGCTATTGATGACATTTCTTCACTTTAAAAACCCTCCCGGGGATTTCATTTAACATCAGTGCAGTCTAGAAATCAACATCAAGAGACCCCAAGTACAAATGTTAGCGTTGGTCAGTTTTTCCGAAGATTGAAGGATTTTGGGTTTAAAAACTTGCAAACCAGCAACGGGCCCCCCAAAATTTCTTCCGCGTCACCAAAATAGTTAGACTGAAAAATTTTATACTGACATTCACATTGGAACTTAGGGCAATAGAAAAACTGTTATTTTCATTACAAATTTTCCCGTTTCCCCCTTACATTTTTCCTTTTTAAAAATGAATTAGTGCCCCAAAAAAAAAAAAAAATTTGGGAAAAGGGGGATGGTTCTTAACCAAAAATTTCTAGTTTGAAAGAATTGGGGTCACTAATTTTTTCTTCAGGATTTTTTTAAAAATTGGGGGTTTAAAAAACAAACTTCTAATCAAGCATTATAATGACTAATAAGCCATCTTTTTACAAAAAAAACTGAATTTTGAAAGGGGTTTTCTAAAAAAATTTTTTAAAAAATTTAAAATAAAAAAAAAAATATGATACATAAAATTTTTTACCAAATATTAACTTGTGCTTTTTTTTGCATCTCAGTAATATATAATATATTATATATAATATATATATATATAATATATAGCCCATATATATAAAATATATATATATATATACATGTATATATTATATACTTTTTTTTTAAAAACTGTTGATTGGCCTTCAGATTTGAGTTTGGAAAACCTAAGTTATTTATTTATTTTATCTATAACATTTTTAATAATATATATATATATATATATATATATAAAAAATTATATAAAAACAAAAAGTAGTTAACAGTAAAAAGAGAATTTAACCCCAAATTTTTGGGCGGCCATCGAGGTGGGGGGACCTTTCCGTTTTACGTCAAATCGATAAAAAAGATGGATGCAAAATGACGTCATAGGCCCCGGGGGCCCTCTGTCTCTAAAAGGGGGCTCCTTAACCTCTCCTGGCCTGGGGGCTCATTCTCCGGGAAAACCTGGCCGGGGGGGCCCCGGATTTTGGGGGGGCCCCCCGACTATCTCTCTTCTTTTAGGGTTCCCTCACTCCTTCTCATCGACCTGCCCGGGGGCCCCCCCTTTAAAAAATTAATAAATGAAAAAAGCCTGTCCCGGGGTCTGGGATTCGAACCGCAGAATTACTGCACCAGAGTCTAGTACTTTAGACCCCCGGGGGGGCCGTAACCCATAGTTTTTAAATTTGGATTATGCCCCAGTGATATAACTAACTTGCGCAGGGATTCCGTAACGTTAATCTTGAATCATACATATCTTTTTATGTTTATACGTTTTAAACCGATATGTGAGGGGCCCCGGGTGGGCTTCATGGGGTCACCGGAGGCCCCAGGATTCTTCATGGAGCCACCGGTCCTCCAGGAGTCTTCATGTGTGTTCAGTAGACTGAAATTATATGATATATAGGACCGTAGGGGAACAGAAATTCGGGGGGTATATAGGGGCCGTCTTTTTTTTTTGATGGGATATCAAAAATTTTTTACATAGTTAAAATTTTAAAAAAAAAATTATTTTCTTAAAAATTAATTCCCATTTTTTAAAAATTTAAAAAAAAAAATTTCGTTCAAAAAAATGAGTCAATATCAGCTGAGAGACTTGGGCGTAGAATTTTTGTTCCCCGGGGGGGAAAAATTTTTTTGCAAATTCCTCCGTTTGGCCTAGAGCCACATCTCTCGTGTCCCACAGGTCGAACGGAGGGGAAATTTTTTTTTTTTTATTCATATTAGTACAGGGGGGGGACAAAGTATTCATTCAACTTTGGGGTTTTTTAGTTATTAAAATATTTTGGAAAAAAAATAATTTATATAAAAAACAGGAAAATTTTTCCCCCCAAAATTTTAAATGTTTGGTTTATATATATAATATAAAATATAAAATTTTATATTTATATATATAATATATAGGGGGGGTCTATTTGTAGGGGGGTTTTTGCAATGTAAAAGGGGAAAAAATTTTTAAGTTTTTCCAAGCTTTCGGAATCTTTTATTCCATCATCAGGGGGAAAAAGTCGTGAGAAGGGTTACATAGATTTTTTATAATTTCGATATAAAAAAAATTGAAAATGATGCTATTTGTTAAAAAAAATTTTTAAAAATTGATACAATCAACTTTTATAATTTTTTAACAAATAGCATCATTTTTTTGTTTCTTTTTACGTATTATCAACATCTATGTAATTTATTCTCACGACAGATTCTCCCTGATGATGGAATAAAAGATTTTTCCCCCAAACTTGGAAAAACTTTTAAAGAGTTTCCTTTTACATTGCGCAGTCCCCCCCCAAAAAGATATCCTTAAACTAGTTTAGCGACTATCCTCCTTCTTATATATATATATATATATATATATTTTATATATATATATTTTATATATATATATATATATATATATATATATGCCAGAAAATTTTTTTTACGTTTATTTCAATAATGTACAGGGGGTTTTTTTCACATATTTCAAAAAGTTTTTGATAAACAGTTATTAGGGATTTTTCAATGAATAATTTATTATATAAACATTGATTTTTTACGATTTTACTAAAAATCCCCTTTTTTTTTTTTGGGAAAAAAAAGTTTTCCAAAAAAAAAGTTATCATATTGTTATCTAAAAAAAAAAAGAACCCCAAAAACATTTCGCCATAGAAATAAAAAAAGAGATAACAAAATTTTACCCCAACTACATTTTTCTAATAAATATATTTCCCCTATACGGTAAACCTTTATTTACATTCATTCGACTCGTTCAGTGGTCAAAAAAATTTCTATTTAAAAAAAAATTTCTTACCGAAAAGGGGGAAATTTTTGTATACTCTAGTTTATACAATATTCACACCCCAATAAAAATCCATTGATCAAGTGAAAATATCTTTTTTAAAAAAAGTTACTATCAATAGAAGATCATTTAAAAGTACGAAAATTTTTTGGGTTTAAGTGAAAA
>JARQZK010005587.1:7500-10861 GCA_030704885.1 Cynegetis impunctata | reverse complement strand
ATTAGATTCAAACCTTCGATTACCATTATCAACAGCTCTCACATTGAAATAAATGCATTCCGTTTTACCAATATTCAAAACGAGAGCATTTCTGCGGCACCACTCAGTGAAACATGTCATTAATTTAGAACAGTTCTCTGAAAGGTCCCTAGGTGTATGCGCAAAAATTTCTAACGAGGTATCATCTGCAAAGATCGTAATTATACTCGCAACGACGTACTCAGGTAAATCATTGATAAAGAGCAGAAAAAGTAATGGCCCAAGCACAGACCCCTGAGGGACTCCCAAACCCACATCATACTCACTAGACCAACTCCCCTGAACCTTGACCACCATCAAACGGTCAGTGATAAAGGAACGTAACCATTCTAGTACAATTCCTCTGAAACCAATGTTATAGAGCTTACTCATAATGAATTCGAATACAAGGCAATCAAATGCTCTCGATAGGTCAAAAAACAGCCCAGCAACACAAAGACCATTATCCAAGCACTCGTAGATGTACTCCACAAAGGAGAGTGTGGCGGTCTTCGTTGATCTACCAGATCTAAATCCGTGCTAACAATCGGTTATTAAATGAAATTTATCTAGGAAATGGATCATACGGTTATATATGATTCTGTCGAGAACTTTTAGAAAAACACTCGATATTGAAATTGGTCTATAATTGCTGATGACAGTGGGATCATTTTCTTTGAAAACCGGAATAACTGTTGCCATTTTCAGTATAGAGGGAAATTGACAATTTGAAACCGAAACGTTAATAATGTGAGCAAAATGCTCAGATATCAGTTACGCTAACGCCTTTAGAATCTTGGCTGATACAATGTCAAAACCTGCACAGATCTTATTTCTCAGTGATCTGGTTGAATTAAGAACTTCTTCACTAGCTACTAGAAGAAAGAAAAAAGTGTTATTTTTAATATTAGATAGAGTACAACATTGTGACAGATTGTTTCCATAATATTCATGGAGACTCATTTCATTAATTGTAGAGAAGTAATCACCAAATGCAGAAGCCAACAAGACTGTGAGACTTCTACAATCTACACCATTAATGTTCAACGTAATTCGCTTCGCTAGGTCAGATTTACGGCCAGTAACGTAATTTACAAATTTCCACACAGTTTTATTGACATTCGGAGATGTATACAGTAATTTATCCTTATATTCAAATTTGTTTTTTTTTTAAAAAGCGATCGATAATTAATTTTATTTTCAAACGTACAATAATAACGTCATTTCTCGATTGACAGGATCATCGAAAAGTTCCATTTCTCCGCCAAGGAGGAGAAGTGTTGCTATGCAACCTTTTTCCGGCCGGCGGCAGGAAAAGTGTTACCATGCAAAAGATGAATTGGTAACCATGAACAAAAAATTCTTCAATTTAAACGTCATTTCCACTTTCAACCACTTCTCACCAGGTTGGGAATTATAACTATCAATTATTTTACTTTATATCTGTCAGAATCAATTTTGCGTGGCAACCGTAACTAGGCAAACGTTCCATAATTCATAACGATCGTAAGTGGATAGAATTATGTGCGTAAATGTGAATTAATCCAAAAATGGATATTCAGATTATTATGAATTTCAAAACGTTTGAAAATAGAATAACATATTTCATTCGGAGTAGAAGTGACTTTTCATGGCTCGCTTTCAATTACCCACCCCACTGCGTTCGGCGGGTAAGCTCAAGCTCGCTATGAAAAGTGACACTTCTCCTCCTTATGAAATAATATACTATTACTTAATCTATAATTCTCATGAGCTTCATGAGTGTGTAAATGTTTATTTAACCAATGTAATTTTTTAAATGATTACTAGCTGCTTTGATTTCAGATATAAGTATATATCATCATCATCATTATCAATCAACCCTTTCTTGTATCCACTGCTGGATGTAGGTCTCCCTTAATTCTCTCCATGTATCGCGATCCTGCGCTGCCTGCATCCAGTTTCTCTGACAGCGCTTCAGGTCATCGGTCCATCTTGTTGGAGGGCGGCCCCTATTTCGATAGGCTTCCCGCCTCGGTCTCCACTCCAATATTCGCCTGGTCCATCGGTTGTCCGTCAATCTGGCGACATGTCCCGCCCAGTTCCATTTAAGAGTTGTTATTCTCTCTATTGCATCTACCACCCTTGTCCTTCGTCGTATTTCTTGATTTGGGACTCTATCTCTGAGAGAAATGCCCAACATTTGGCGTTCCATCGCCCTCTGTGCCACACGGATTTTGTGTATAGTTCTTCTGGTCAGCGTTAATGTCTCAGCTCCGTAGGTCAACACGGGCAATATGCACTGATTGAAAGTCTTTCTCTTAAGGCACATTGGAAGGTCTGATTTGAATACATGGTTCAATTTTCCGAAGGCCACCCAGGTTAGTCTTATGCGGCGATTAAGTTCTGTAGTTTGGTTGTCTTTACCTATGCAAATCTCGTGTCCCAAATATTTGTATGTCGTAGTTTGGTCTATTTCATTTCCAGCCACAGTTATATTTTCGCTTAGCACGAGGTTTGTCATGATTTGTGTTTTGGCCATATTCATCCTTAGTCCGACCTCCAGGGAAGAATGGTAGAGCCTGTCCAATAGAATTTTGGCTTCGTCCATTCGGTCAGCTATCAATACCATATCGTCGGCGAATCTCAGGTGGCTAAGCGTTTCTCCATTTATATTTATACCCTTCTCATCCAGGTTTGCCCTTTTACATGTATACTCTAGCAGTGTAGTAAACAGCTTTGGCGATATGGTGTCTCCCTGTCGTACGCCACGTCGTATGGGAAATTTATTTGTTTGTTGGTCTCCGATTTTCACACTAGCTGTAGCATTTTTGTATATATGTTTAATTATATTTGTGTAACGATGATCTATTCGGCATTCTGTTAAAGCTTCTAACATTTTTAAATATATATATATATATACTTACTTAAAAAAAAAAAAAAATAAAAAAAAAATATATATATATATATATATATATATATATATATATATATATATAGAGGGTGTTCAGCACATAAACCATAAAATTTTGTGGGTCCTAAGACTCATGGTTAAGGAAATATAAATTTTTAAATTTTTTTGTCAAATTACTGAAAATCCCGCCTTAAAACCATCGTTAGTTTTCAATAAATCCTGTCAAAAACCAATTTTTTTATCCTAATATATGCTTTCATGTTAATATTGTTAACATAAAAATTGTTTGATTGAACATAGCCCTAAGGAAAATATTGTTTTTGTTCTACTAAATTCTGAATAAACTTTTCTCTCCTAATGAGAATACTTTTTTTAATAGGTTTCTATTTGCTCTGTAATTTCTCAAACAATGTTAATTTAATTGTGCTTGTGTCTGCTATTTGATGCTTG
>JARQZK010005587.1:0-5000 GCA_030704885.1 Cynegetis impunctata | reverse complement strand
AGTAATCGTAAAAAGCAGTGTTATAGTACTTCAATTCTAATAGGTATGAATAAATTGGACTGAAATTTTGTGTATCCGTTTTTTCGTTGATAGTATTCTTATGTTTTTTAATGTGTATAATTTCCAGAATGAATATTTTTTTGTAGTTTTTGTTAACATCTAGAATTTTTGTATTGTTAAGGTCTACAGTATGCTGGTTGGCGTTAATCGCTAAGGCACATCTAGGGCTGTTATTTTTAATGTCACCTTTGTTTAAGGGTAATCTTCCATTGGGAGGTTTGGCCTACATATGCCTGGTGACAATCTAAACAGTTTATTTCATATAAACCCTTTGATTTGAGTTCTTTTGGTATCTGGTCGTTCAATTTGGAATAAAATGTAGAAACTGATTTCTTGCATTGTGTCACAAATTTCACAGATTTTTTGTCTCTTAAGCAATTCTTGTTTACAGGATAAATGGCGCAATTTCTCAGCAATAGGGTTGAGAGTTTGTAAATAGGTAGTTTCGTATGATATCTTGGATGGGATTGTTTTTGGTTCGAATTGGTTGGGGGTTGACTCCCTGGGGAAAGAAATAAATCTTGTTTACACGATAAAGGGCGCAATTTTGAAGCAATAGGGTTGAAAGTTTGTAAATAGGTATGATATAGTACGATATCTTGGATGGAATTGGTTTGGTTTGAATTGAATGGGGGGTTGATCCCCTGGGAGAGGAAATAAATCTTGTTTACACGATGAAGCTTGCAATTTTGGAGTAATAGGGTTGAGATTTTGTAAGTAGATATTTTCGAAAGATATCTTGGATGGAATTGGTTTTGGTTCAAATTGTTTGGGGGTTGACCCCCTGGGGGAACAATTACATAATGTTTACATGTTGAAGGGCGTAATTTTGAAGCGATAGGATTGAAAGTTTGTGAGTAGGTAGTTTCGTATGATATATTGGATGGGTTTGGTTTTGGTAGAAATTTCTTGGGGAGTTGACCCCCCAGGAGAAGAAATAAATCTTGTTCACTCTATAGAATGCGCAATTTTGGGACAATAGGGTTGAAACTTTGTATGTAGGTAGTTTCGTATGATATCTTGGATGATATTTATTTCGATATAAATTGGTTGGGGGTTTGACTCCCCGGAGGAGGAAATACATATTGTTTACACGATAGAGGGCGCAATTTTTGTTTTTTGGATTTAGAACAAAAATTATAGTTGAATGAATAGTTTTTTTTTAACTGGATTCGTTTTGAAAACCTGATTTTCTAATGCAGCTAGCTGCAATAGAGATTTTTGAAGTTTGTATAGATAATTTTTGAAATCAATCAATCTATCTTGTTCTAATATATAGCGAAAGCAACTTCGTTCGGAGTGTCCCACGACACCCGACACCTCTCGACATTTTTTACATATCCATTGTTTGATTACTTTGCTAAGTTTTTTTTTCAATAATCTTATTCATCGTCATATTTAAAGTTGTTTATTGATTGGAAGTTTAAAACACCTACCGGAATGTTTCATTTAAGGAGCACGTTGCCTATATTTTAAAAACTAAATGAAACCCACGATAAAACATGATACATCTACATTAAAATAGTTGAAATAACTCCATCAATTTACCAAATTTTAACCCAATCACTCCACCTGAAGAAGCTGTATAGTTGCGCAAAACGTCAAAAACCTCGAAAAACTGAAAAATCTAAACTTAAACACATCAACAATTTAAAAAAAAAATTATACCGCCGAAATGTACCTCCTCGTTAACAAATTAATGCACTTAAAATTTTCAAGTATATAACCTAATTTTAAGGGTGTTTGAGGTGCAAAACTGATAATTGAAAAATTTCAAGTCATAGAAAAACCGTTCTTTTTCGAATATACCGACAGAAGAAATTTTCAGAATGCCCAATTTTCTTCGAGTAATCATAATCCTATAGTTACCTATATATAATTCTGTAAATTCCAATACTTGTCAATATTTCAAATAAGCGTCTCGTACTTTCGTGTTGCAGTATATGATTCGATTTTCAAATTACACGAAATCCAATTAAACCAAACACAATACAAAACAATTAAAGAATAATACCATAAATAATCCCCAAGCTATCCACTCCAACAGTGAGGTAATACAGACTACCTCACCGTTGGAGTGTTTTTATTGTGAAACAGACAATTATTTATATTATTCTTTTTGTGGTACATACATCACTTAAGAGAGCTCATGAAGCGAGAAATTTCCGCATGTCAAAGGAATTTCAGTAAATTTGTTGCTCTTGGAACTCCTTTCTAGATGATTAACAACCTTTCGATAAATTTGGGTTATTATTTGATATTACAATTGTTCCTTTCTAATTAAGCAATCTGATGTGGTATAATCGATATATATATATATATATATATATATATATATATATATATATATATATATATATATATGTTATATATATATATATATATATATATATTATATATATAGGTAAAATGATAATCAGTTCTTTATTTCCAATAGGTATAATACCCAATTATAGAAAAAAGGTAAGGGTAAGCCAAATAGAGAAGAAATCAAACCATAGTGCCACAGACAAACGAAGAAAACGAATATAAAACAAAATAAAAGTAATATCAACCAGTATCGTCAAAGTTGAACTAAAGCTTAGTACAAGACATTTACTAATCTAATATGCAAATCAATAGAAGAAAATTGCATAACAGAATAATAAAACATAATCAATAGATATTTAACTTAACTAATATTCAACTCAACTCAACTCAATTCGATTTCGATTTCAATTTAACCTGAGAACATAACTCCTGACAATATATATATATATATATATATATATATATATATATATATATATATATATATATATATATATATATACATATATATATATATATATATATATATATATATATATATATATATATATATATATATATATACCGGGTGTAAATGAGTGATGGGCCAGCCCTATAACTTTTTAACGGTTTCTTGCATTTAATTGAAATCAGGGTTTATCTCCGACATAATTTTCAATCTTTTGACATACGAAATTAATATGGCTGACTTCCGGTTTCATTGAAAACGATACAAAAATTGAAATTTTAAATGAAATATTCTATATATTGTTACATATTTTAATTCTGAGGCTTGTAATACATACATTCCATGTGTCAAATGTCAATTCTAGCGCTGTTTCGATTTTGTTTTTCATTTCGTTTCTTTCATCGTAGATGGCTGACGCGTCGTCTAAATCATAGATTATTGACTTAAAATATCGCCCAAAGTAATAATTTTTCTAAAAATTCAATATCGTGAAGTTTGTTCATGACTAAATTCTCTTTCGAAATAGAAACATATATATGGACCACCCAGTATATTAAAAATCTCCTTTAAATTGATTCACACATCAGTTGTCTCAATTCCTAAATAACGAAGCAATTATTAATACTCGTATTCTTATTAATACCCTTTGCTCCTGAGACCGACCCTGTTAACGAAATATGAAAATTTTTCATTGATTTTGTATGTGAAAAAAACCACCCAAATTTCAATAAAATCGAAGAACCCGTTTGAAATTTATAGGGGGCATTGCAGTTTTTGCATATCCGATATACATATGTATATATAAATATATATAAATATATATATATATATATATATATATATATATATATATATATATTAATATATATATATAAATAACTAAATAAGTTATAATAATATATATATATATATATATATATATAATATATATTATATATATATTATATATATATATATATATATATATATATATATATATATATATATAGTCGGTACATTTTGGCATCTCCAGAGGTCTAACTATATTGAATAATAATCTAAAAACTCACCCAGACATTTAAATTTCTTCGCGCTTCAACAACTAGCACTTATATGAATATAACTTAAATAAATGAATTTCAAGAGAAATTTTCAATATTGATTCACATGATTTATTAATTCAATTTCATGCCCATTGTTTCAGTTAATTGCTTGTATCATTGATTAAATCGTATCAATCAAAGAGAGTATTTAAGTTGTTCGTCGATTAATTATAACTTATAATGAATATATTAAAATTTCGATGAGAAATATATGTCGAAATGAGATCCCGTTTAATTCTATCACTGTTCCTGATCTGTTTGCTGAATTTGGATGTAAGTTAATTAATTTTAATTACAATATATATATATATATATATATATATATATATATATATATATATATATAGTGATTCTTTAGCAAAAATTAAGGGGGGTCTTTCATATAACTTTTTGTTCAACACCCTTTTCCCTCCAAGTTACAGCCCTTTGAAATTAGGCGAAAAAAATTGTTTTTATTCAATACATCCACTTTGGAAAAATTTGGAAGAATGAAATTTGGCAGATAACTGCTGCTAATAAAATGGCAGTTTTTGAGTGTTTTTGTTACACTAAAATGATAGCACAAGGGGCTGAAAAGAAAACCCCTATAATATTTTGCATCAGAACTGTTTAATGCGCTTATACTTTCCTATTTAAAAAATATATTTGAAAAGACAGATTTAATCTGCAACTTTTTTATGTCTTGACTTTTTATCATAAAAATGTTAGTTTGATCACAAAAAAATAAAATAGTGCTCAGACTCTTCCCATAAATTCACGGAGAGGTTATCATTTATTTAAAAAAAAACAAGTAAGCTGCTGTCAAATGTCAAATAATTTGTTAATTGTTATTAGTAGTACAATTATTGTTCAATCCGCTGTGATTTGCAATATTCTTCAACTAAATAAAAAAATGCCATTCTTTCAATAAAGTTTCATTTAGTTGTGAAAAATGTTTGAAGTCATTATAAAACTGTCTAGAAATTAGAAAAAACAGGACAATAAAACTATTTGTCATATGACTTCATTTGACAGCAGCTTACTTGTTTTTTTTTATGCACTTGTGCAATTACTTACGATAATTGCATTGTAGAAAGCGAAAGAGCCCTGCGATAATTGCA